>APFE030934202.1:0-17354 GCA_000404065.3 Pinus taeda | reverse complement strand
TTTGGTATTCTGGTGGCCTGAGAAATAGTGTTGGGCGACAAAGTGAAATCCACTCCGGCAAGGTTCACATGACCATCCTGTAAGTTAAGGACAAATAGACGGACCAATTCCCAATGATGCTGGGTTTGTGAGATCATCTCACAATATTGGTAACATGCTTGGCGCCGAAAACAATCCATTGCAAGCGGGCAAGCTTACATTTGAGCCAAAGAGGTAGGCTCCTCCCTAACATGCTGTCCACTCTTGCCACCGCTGTGATATCTTTGTGGCACATTGACCTCCGGTGTAGAGTCACTTTCATATTCCTGCTCATATTCAGACTCGGTGTTTGACATGTTCTCTAAAAACAAGGTGGCCGGAATATATATATTTGCTCATATAAAATTGTGTGCCAAAAGCTGACTGTTGACCTTTTGTTTCTTTATGAAAATGCTGAGAATTTGGGTGTGAAGGAAGGTGATTTAAGCGGCTTCTTGATGAATTTATAGTCCCAAACCCTATGCGCCGCGCGCTTTACCCAACGCGCCGCGCGCTCTGAGTGCGCCGCGCCTTTGTTAATCTGCACAGGAAAAAACCCCTGATGCGCCGTGCGCTCTAAGTGCGCCGCGCGCCTATGCTGATGCGCCGCGCGCCTTTGGAATTGACCAACAACGCACAAATTTGCCTCACACTTGCAAAATCACTCTCCAATGATACTCTTTGTTCTCAAAACGTGTAATGGGTTGGAAATGAGGAGAATTCACTTGATATAGCATCCATTTTGATTTTTGCTCAATGTAAACCCATTTTTCTTATGTTTGGTTGTTGACATTTTTTCAAAATTAATAGGCTCTGACCTTTTTGGTTTCCTTCATAAAATAGGTTGAAATGATGAGTTTCTCTGATAATTTTTTGCAAGTATAGCTCTGATATGCTTCAGCAAAGGAGACCAGGGCTGCACTTGAACATTTGAAGAACTGAAAATTTTGACAATTTTTACAAAAATAAGGTGGCGACTTGCCTTCAAAACGGAGTTTTGAAGAGAAGTCCTTATTCAGCTGTACAACGGTGATAATTATTGAAATGATGATTTATCAAAGGCATCCCTCTGAGCTGCTGGTCTTCTAAGACTTTTCAGGACTGAATTAACTCAAACCCTAGACCTAGACTTTAAAATTCAAAAACTGACTTGTGAAGCTTTATGACTCATCCTAAACCAACAGTGATATGCACGAGGGGAATGAATGACATAGACCACTCCATCAGAGTTATGACATGCCTATTGAAATGCAACTGATGAAAACTGATGGGACACCTAAAATATGGAATGCAAAAAAGAGTTTTGATCTCTGATGGAGGGATAACTTAGACCGACTCTAACAAGTTCAATATAAATAAAACATTTTTTATTTAAATATTTTACATATATAATTAAAAAATGTATAATATCTTTCTTAAGGGAAATTGGAAATTGTTTTATGTATGTTATTTTATTTTTCCTTTTTAATCTAATTACAATATTATGCATCATTATAATAATTAAATTTAATTTTAAGGGGTGGTAGGTGTGACATAGGCAAGTTCCCTCTACGGACAGAGGCAACCCCTCTAGCCCTAGAGTGGGTCTAGTCACCGCAAAGACAATACCAAAGAAAATTTCCTTAGAAATATGGTGTTATGAAGGCCTACCTTCAGATCGATGTTCGATGAAGTCCTCGTCGTGTCATTCTAGCTCTTGTTCTTCTAATCACTTGTACCTGAAAACAACATGTAGGGAAACACCACGAATGTAATAGGAAACAACTAAACAATCTACTTGAAGAGTCAAGGAACCTCAAGCTATCGACATACAATTTCAACATGCGATATAGGAAACAAGCTATTGATTTGTATTAATATAAATCAAAGTAAAACTTACAACCGAACCTTCATGTCGTAAGTCTCCTCGAAGGTTTCCATCGGTATGTCTCCATAAGCATTTACTTGTGAACCATCTCCCAAGGGAACAAATGACTCTCTCTTCAGTTCGAAAGGTTGATGCTAGAAAGTTCTCAAATCAACTCTCCTCAAACAATATCAAGCCAAAATACATATGAGGCTACTTCCACACTCCAATAACACTCTCTACCTCTACTCCACTCTTAGAAACCTAAAACTATCAACTTACATCTAGCTATTATCCAGTTACATCCAAGCTTGCTCAAAGCTAACTGATCTCATTCATGGAGGAGACATGTATAGGAGGGAAAGGTTCCATAAGAGATAGGAGGAAGAGATTATCTCTTAGGGAGGTTTCACAAAAGGTGGAACAACTATCCCAGAGGAGAGAGGCGAGCTCAACTGACACAACAACTAGCCCTAGGACCGCCCATGAAGCAATTTCATCTTGAAGTTTCGACGAGTTGTTTAAAAAACTTTCCAAATCTGGGTCGGCGCGGGTGCAACATAGGGACAGAGCGAAGACTGTGCTAGGGCTAATGTTAACTTGACCATCTTCGTGGGAGGGATAACTTCTGACCCTTGACGACCTAGAAACTTAGGTAGAAAGGGGTCTGCTTCAGGGATAATGAACTGAGATAGTCTTCCTAAGATTACAAGGAAGGTTTTGGTTGAGGAATCTCTTTTGTGAGTTATTTGAGCATGTTTTGGATACCACTGTCATTTATTGCAATAACCAAAAGTGGGATTCACCTTTCATAGAACCCCATTTTCCAGGACCGCTCATAGCATATTGATATCAGGTTCCACTTTATCCAGGATATAATACAATGGGGAGCAATATGGCTCCATCACATCAGGACTAATGAACAAGTTGCTGACATTTTCACAAAGCCCTTGGGGAAGGCCAAGTTCTTAGCCTTCTGAGAGAGGTTTGGAGTCGTGGAAAGGCCCTCCCATGAGGGTCACTCTTGAGTTGGACATTGAGCTTTAGGAGCTCCTAGGGGCATGGGGTACTTCTTTGAGCTATATGAGCACAAGGTGAGTGGTTCAACTTCCCTTATGGAGTATATATACCCCAATATGATTGAGCACAAGGTGAGTGTTCCACCTTCCCCTATGGAGGAAAATATTTGAGAATAGGGTGAGTGGTTCACCTTCCCTATGGTTGATGTCATATGCATAGGATGAGTGGTTCATCTTCTCCTATGAGTAGGATGAGTGGTTCACCTTCTCCTATGATTGCCCCAACATACATCATACCCTTACTGTCTGAGACTCTTGGGAAGTACCTCTCATTTGTCCAATGAGATGGGAAAAGTGGTTATCGGCCATATCACTACAGAGTGACGCATGGTATACATTCATAATCCCTTTGTCTCCTTAATTAAGGGATAATCTCCTTTATTTTAGGAATAACTGTTGCATGACTTCAAAAAGACTTCTAACTTGAATTTATCCAACTAATTAATCCATAACGAATTAATTAATTATTTCCAAGAAGATGGGGAGACTAAATTCGATTTTGATTCACTATTTTAATTCAAGGACAAATTAAAATTGGAATATTCTGGATTCTATTTTTATCATTTCTTGTTGCTATTTTCAACAGATGGGGTCGAGGATGTCAGTTTGGGCTCCTTTCCCCTATAATGATGGAACTACCTCAAGGGATAAGTCCTTCTCCCACGAGAAGAGGATCCACCTCCTATTCATATTTCCTATATAAACCTCCCTTCTTCCTAAACACAAGCTAGTCCTGGTATTATAGTGGCAGAATTTTAGTTTGAGTAGACAAGCAAGCTATTACTAGTTGTAACTATCTAGTTGTGCAAGGGAGAAGTGTGTTTTGGTTTGGAGTGAAGTCTAACGGGAAGAGCTTTAAAACTATTGTTGATTGAGGCCATCATGGAATGCTAGCAGAGGTGTGTGGGAACCTGGTTTTGTTAGAGGAGGACTGCAACGTCAAGACAAATGGTTGTAATCTCTCTTTGATATTAATATATGCAACCATCGATAGATTTCCTACATGTTTTGTAATATTATATATTCATGGCTTAATGTTTCTTGACTTGTTAAGTAGGTTTAATTACAATTTGTCTATTATTGTGTTTGTGTGTTGTTGTCGTATACTTGTTTTAAGAGCTTGAGAAGGAAGCGAGAGATAGCTGGAGTGAGCAAGCAAGGACATCATCAAGCATGATAAGAGACCAAGAGGTAGGCCCTCTTGATTGATTCTAACGTAAGGAAATCTTCCATAGAATGTTTATGTTGTGGCTAGACCCATTATCGGGCTAGAGGAATTCGTTCATGTCCGCAATTATAATTTTACTTCACCACACCTATAAACATGGGATTAATTTCCCACTCAAGGTAGTGGTAAGGTTGGGGGTAGGAGAACTAACTGCCACAATGGGAACATGGGACTGATCACCCACTCAATGTAATGGTTAGGTTTTTAAGGTTTACTATTGCCTTTGTTTTTTGGTGTTTCAAAAAACCTCGACATGGTATAAGGGCCATGGAAGAGGTTCAATTCCTCGAGTTGCATTTGAGGGGGGACGTTGGAGTGATTGTCACACTAACCTCATTATGAATCGATTAGGTGGAATAACCACCACCTTAGGAACATGGGACTAACCACCCACTAAAGGTAATGACAAGGGTTTGGAAGTTTACTACTACGTGCAGGTTTTGGTGTAATGGAAAACCTCAACATACATATTTACTTAATACAATTAAATGTGTGTGTGTATAAGCCCCAAGGATTAACTCAGTTGGTCAAAATCAGTGCCTCGCCATTTGGGAGGTCACAGGGTCCATGCTCTCCGAAGCCCTTGGGGTTAGGCCTAGCTAGCGGGTCGCGGGGCTAGATTCCCTTTGGGGTCGATCGGCCCAGATTTTTCCGTGGACGTAACTGCCACCCATTGACCAGGGTGTCGGTGAACCACAACAAAAAAATAAAAAAATAAAAAACTATATTTAATACAACTAATATCTATATTTTCGTCATATATATATTATAAGCGCACACGCACACAAACACACACACTTACTTTTTCTCTCTATTTGCATCTTTACATATTTAATTAATACAAGTACTTTGTTTTATTGTAGTAAATTGTTAGATATATCAACAAAATTTCCATCAAAATTTTGATATCCAAAAATAGTTGTAAGGATTACAAGGACTTTGCCTCCCATACACTCATGTTATAATTAATATGAAACATCCTGAACTTTTCATTATATCACAGTGCCATCATATGATATTTAATTAAGGGTTTCCTATACTAGACCTTAATGTTTTTGGAAATTTGAATAGAACTCAACAATCGATATAGAGAAATACAGAGTGAGCCATAACTTTATGGAAATTATCATACATGGCATTACCTTTAAGGATGCTTACCAATCAATGCCTCAATATTTGTCTTCTTATATGTCTAATCCTTATTTTTGTTTAAGTGAGGGATTATTTTGTTCTAGGAATGAAAAAGATTTTGTTAAAATGAGGTTTGATTGGGGTATAATTAATAATGGAAAAAGATTCTTTAAATCTTGACCACTAAGATACTTATTTTGAATAACTTTCTTTTATGATTGATCTTGATAGGTAAGGTTCTATACATGTTTGTCTCATTTGATTTTAGATAGAAGAAAATTATTATACATATATATCACAATCCAAGGAAATTTCCATAATAAGAAAGAACGTGTTGTTCATATATTATCATAGAAATGTTGTTACAAGCATTGTGGCTCACTGTTAGACATCTCAACCTTTATATCATCTTCCTATCACACTACTTGATGCATACATCTACCGACAAAATTCTACATTTAGATTCTATCTCTATCAAACTTACCATGAGTCTATCTCTTTGATTCTTATAGCCAACCTAGGCTCTCACATAAAATAATTGAAATTAATTCCGTCATTGAGATCTCCACCTAAGGTTCATTATGCTTCCTCGAAATGTTCCATACTTGGTTTGCAACAATTATTTTTCATGGTTTCTATTCCGATTCTCTCCTTCATGTTATAACTTTATATCCACATCAACATCAATCCATATTCCATGTTCAAGTGGCTTTACATAATTGCCTTTGCATGTGATCCATTACTCACCTTTTCTTCCTGGAAATAACAATGATATGTACAATCTCCCATCTCGATTCAAGTTATATGATACTATTCTCTAGGATGTAATAAATCTTTGACTTGTTAGCCCTTGATCCACATGTAGCTTTTTCTATCTCAGTTGGTATTGGTGGTACATTATCACAATGCTTTTACACGTCCACTATTAGTCATGTTCAATCTATTCTTCAACATAACTTCTTTCCTTTCACCATTTAGCATTATGTTTCCTTCTTGATATCATCATGGCTTGTCTAATCTCATAATGATTTCTCATCATTTGATGTCCTTTGTAAAATTGGGTTTTCCCTTCAATTACATATCGACATTCCCTTTCCCTTAAGGCATGCATTTATGTAGCTTTACCTAGTTGCCATGAATCACTTTGTTGATGGTCTCTTTTCCCCACTATAATTCCCTCTTATCAAAACCTTCTTCCACTGGGAGCCCATCGACCCAATGTTCTCTTCCTTAACTCATCTCCAATTAATCTAGACTCGTCTTTTTTCCTTTTCTTTATAATGTTTACAATCTTTGTGCTTGTGCAATTAACACACTCTAAACTTTTGTGTTCTCTTCTTCTATTGTTGGTTTGCATCATATCTCTCCTTTGTAAATGAGTAAATGAGACTCTCGTATTCTTTATCTCAATCTATTGGTGCTCCTTCCTTGTTCACGTTTCCTCATGTCGTGAATTCATAAAACAAGACGAGAAAATAGTGTATAACTTGCCAATATCTCTTAATTTTGATAATTTTTAAGGATTTTTAAAGTTTTTAGAGTTTTGGTGATTTTTAAGATGCATGTTTTTATTATATAAAATTTGGGTGAAGCATTTTTAATATGGTTTTTTTGAAGAGAGAGAGAGAGAGTATATGAATTAAATTTAGTCTCGAATGTTTTCCTTATATTGAAATCTAAATAGTTTTGAACTCCATCCTTCCCAAAATGATTGAATAGACGGAGAATTAAGATGTGAGTTGTAATGGTTTAAATTATTTTATCAAAGAGGATGATCAATTATCATATATTCAATGTTGAATCCCAAACTCATTATGAAAAAGGTCTGATCAAATTTGTTTTGTTTGAAAATATTACTATTGCTAAAAGAAAATCTAGATATAAAAAATTAAAAATAATAATAATAACAACAACATGATATATTTTGAATTTTAAAATACCTTATTCATAATTAATTTAATTCCAAATCCAACTCTTCATCGAAGAATTGGTAACTTAATTGGTTGGGAGCACTCTCTCATTCTGAGGACAATTCAATTCCAAAAGATAAATTAAAAACTTTTATTGTACTTACCGAAAGTATAATTTTTTATTAAATTATAAATTTCCATAATTTATAAATTAAAACATAAAAATAAACGCAAATAAAATAAATAATATTTTATTTTTATTGAAATAAAATATTTTTGGCAGGTCCCGGAATTTAACCATTATTTGATATATATAATCACTTTTCAAATGCGATACGGTGCGTTTAACAAAGTTGAAATTCCAGAAATTATTGCAACCAGTGAATAGTTAAAAGACTTGTTGATGTGGCGACTCGCAATCCATGATGCTTTTTCCATATCTCCCCACAACGTCGCTTTGTAGAGGTGGCAGTGAAGAGAAGTGGTTTTTTGCAGTCAAGAAAAGCACGACCGTTGCAGAGGTGGCAGTGAGAGAAGTGTTTTTTTTGCAGAGGTGGCAGTCAAGAAAAGCAGGGCCGTTGAATCCAACCAGCAATATTTAATTTCCAATCCTCTCTACCTTTTCTGAATCTCCTCCTACTACCTGCGCTGGGCTGAGTCTAGTCTTGTCTTGGAGCTCCATGTCATGTCTGGTCTCGTCTGGTATGAGTTTTGTGTGGTCTGGTTTTGTCTGGTATGAGTCTGGTATGGTCTGGTCTGGTATGTGTTGTTGTGTTGCGAGGTACTGGGAGGAGGAGAGGGTAAACATGACATCTATTCAATTCAATTTTTAATCAGCAGGAGCAGGAGCGGGAACAGGCGAAAGGGTTCAATCCCAGGCAGATATATGAGGAGATATCCACCCACATCTTTCTCGATCCTGGCAGGCAAATTTATGTACCTGTAAGATCTGTTTTCTTTTCATTGGGTTTCTTTTTTTCAATCTTCTCGATCCTGGCAGGCAAATTTATGTACCTGTAAGATCTGTTTTCTTTTCATTGGGTTTCTTTTTTTCAATCTTGGTATAGATTTTAGGTTAGATTAGTAAGTGACGATACAATTGGGTTTAATATGAATTTTGTCTGTTCAAGAAGTATTATTGAATTGCTCGGCTAAGCTAGCTTAAATATGAATTGGTATTGGTACCTGCATCAGTTTTCGAATCCACAGGTGTGCGGAAGGATTGAATCCAGGTAGAGTAGGTAAATTTCTTTGCATCTTTCTGGTTATTCAAATATATACATGATCAACAAAATGATGAGTGGGATTAGCAGGAACTAATTTGGTCTGGGATTGGCCCTGTAATTTGATTTGGGATGGGCCCTGCATAATTATGAATCATAACCTTCATTATGACATAAATATTTATACGCCCCATAATTGCTAGTACCCATTTTAAATTCTAAAAAAATAAATCAGGCATCAGATGCAACTAATAATTTCATTTCAATTAATGTAAGAACCGAGATTAGCATAGAAGCCGAGTAATTCAGATTCAGTTCACTGTGTCCTGCGTATAATTTACAGCCACACACTCAAACAAACTGAGTTATTCTAGCGACCAACGACAGTTCACCGCCCTCTTTGTGCATTTAAACTTTGAGATTTATTCCAGCGGTAGTTCACTGATCTGTGCGTCCAATATATAATTAGTTACAGTCTTGAAGGAGGTCTTGAACCTTCGTTCTGTTGCCGGGATTTGAACCCGAGTCGCCTTGAGAGCTTATGACATATTGAATCCAAAAATATGATTAGTTACACTCTTGAACGTCCGACCTGCTGAATAAGGTTTCGTTGCAGGGAGTTGAACCCGGGTCACCTTGAGAGCTTATGAAATATTAAATCCAAAAATATGATTAGTTACTCTTGAAGGAGGGCTTCAACCTCCGACCTGATGGATGACGTTTCGTTGACGGGATTTGAACCCGGGTCGCCCTGCGAGTTTATGAAATCTTACATCCAATAGAGGGCTTGGACCTCCGACCTCCTGGGTAACGTTCCGTTGCCGGGATTTGAACTCGGGTCACATTGAGAGTTTATGAAATATTGAATCTAAAATATAATTAATTACACTGTTGAAGTAGGGTCTGAACCTCTGACCCGATGGGATTTTGGCCTGTGGCCTTCGGATTTTATGAAATATTAAATCCAAAATATAATTAGTTAGACAGTTGAAGTCGGGCTTGAACCTCTGCCATATTTATTCCAGCGATAGATCACTTATATGTGTATTTATCAGTAAACTTTGAGGGTTTATGAAATATTACATCCAAAATATAATCAGTTGAAACGAGGGCTTGAACTTCCTGGGTAACGTTTCGTGGGCGGGATTTGAACCTCTGACCACATGGGTAACGTTCTGTTCCCGGTATGGGCGTATAAATATTTATGTCATATGTCATATTATGGTGCTGCTGCATAACTGTGAACCTTATTCGCTGTGGTTGTGGTTGCATATATGCAGGTCTCTCTGTGGTGGTTCCCAACGTCCCTGAAATGCATTTCGCAGTTTCAATGGCATGGGCCGTTCTTAACACAATGCCTGCTCTGCTCAATTCAAACCAATTCTTGCCTCTCGTCACAGACGGAACTCAGCCTCAGCCTCAACCTGGTACTCAGAGCTAGATCCATCCGTCACAAAACCTGACCTCCGCCCGCTGTTGCGCTTTAATTCAATTCAATTCTCTGATACCCATGGAAATTGGTTTGCACAGCCCAAAAAAGTAGGTCTATATGGTGCTGATAGATAAACAGGGCCATGGAACTTGGCTAACAAGCAGGTCTGATAATGTATGTATGTATAAAATGTGTAACTTATCTCCAAGAATTTGGGAGGATTAAATAATTGAATCGTATTATATTGTGGTGCAGGAGTTATGTTGGGAGCTAAGCGGTTATAGCATGTATCAACTATGCAGAGGACGCATATATTTCAGAGTAATCTCAACTGAATACTTTTCCTTTTCTCACATGACGTGACTCAGAGAGTTGCATGACCTGTACTTGTACTGTGCTGAAAGTATATTATGCGGGGCATGGTTATCTTGGATTATTTCTTTCCCTTTAAAGGTCGACAGGACAGTATAAAAATAGTGGTAAGATTCGTCCAATCCTTTCATTCCAAAATTTCATTCTGTAGATGTTAGGATTCCAGATTATGCACTGTTTTGTTTTGTTTTTACACCAGGTTATTCTCACAAAGGAATTGGGTTCGGGTGGGAGTGGGCACGAGGGTATTTTAATTTAATTGGATAATTTAATCTAGTGAATTTTATCAATTTGATGATTTGATTGTTCTAATTCATTTTCAGCGTTGATGATTTGATTGTTGTAATTCATTTTTAGTGGTGTGATGGGCTCTCCACTGGGATGGGATGGACGCACTGAGGAGACCACTCCACTCCACTCCACTGATTGATGGGCTTTAAGATACACCATAAATATTAAATTTATTTATTTTTGGCTGGGTAGATAAACCATAAATATTAAATTTTAACAGTTAGGAGTAAAAAACATCGTAAAAGAAAAATAATATATATAAAGCATTTGTGCATTTTTTGTTATAGGAATTTATGCAAAGTAGTTTTGTATGCAAAATATTTATGTATAGCATAGATTGTCATTGACTTTTAAAATATATTATTTTTGCAGATAATGACTGGAATATATGTGTATGGCCAAAGCATTCACATCTCCATCATGTTCATGACATAAGACACATTGATCCTCTTCAAAATAAATTAACATTTATGTATTCATTCTGTAATTACTCTTGAAAATCTCATGATAATAAAAATTATTTTTATGTTTGAAGGGGCTAAAAGCCCCTTCTCAATGCCCTTGAGAATGAACCATGGTCATTCTTAAGGGCTTGTGCATCCTCTCTCCCTTTCCACTTTTTAGTTTTTACTTTTCCTCTTTGGTTATGTTTAAAGGTAATTAGCATCATAGGTTTTAAGTTAATAACTTCTTAATTGTTAGTATGCATGGTTTACACATTTTAAATTTTTAAATATATTAAAATAGTTCTTGTTTGTGTAGTGATGTGTATTCATATTCTTTTCATGTAGCGTTTGATGATCGCTGACATTTTTTACTTTGTTCATGATTGTGTATGACAATGTTTGCTCTTTGAGTTATATTTAGTGTTTGTATTTACAATGAATGTGAATTGCACATTGATATGTGTTCTAAAATGTGTGTATGTGTGTCCCCCTTAGGAATGACTATCTACAACATGTCTTCTGCCATGATTCAAATTTGATGTGCAATATGTGTATATTTGCAACATTTTGTGTGCGATGATCAAAATTTGATGGGTGACATTTGTATGTTTTTGTATTTACAATATTCTTTGTGTACGGTGATCAAAATTTGTTGTGTATTCATGATTGTAGCAATGTTTGTGGTTTTAGTTCCATTTGTATGCTTGTGTATTTACAATGATTGTGTATAGCATTTTGATATGTACTCCGCAATGTGTGTGAATTTCATTTGCAAATGCCTAATATCTCCATGTGCTTGTATCTTATGCATTTGCAACATTTTTAGGTGTAACTGATACGTGATGCTTGTATGTTTGTGTATTTGCAACATTTCTGGATGACGATAAAAAATGGAAGTGCAATGTTTGTGAATTTTCTTTTACAGTTCTTCTGGAGTAATAAACAATTCAGTGATGCCTAATGTTTGTGAGCTTACAAAACTTGATGTGTATTCATGATATGTATTGAGGAATAACTATCTACAACATGCTTTCTGTGATGATTCAAATTTGATGTGCGATATGTGTATATTTGCAACATTTTGTGTGCGATGATCAAAATTTGATGGGTGACATTTGTATGTTTTTGTATTTTCAACATTCTTTGTGTGCGGTGATCAAAATTTGTTGTGTATTCATGATTGTAGCAATGTTTGTGGTTTTAGTTCCATTTGTATGCCTGTGTATTTTCAATGACATTTTGATATGCAATCTGCAATGTGTGTGAATTTCATTTGCCAATGCTTACTATCTCCATGTGCTTGTATCTTATGCATTTGCAACATTTTTAGGGTGTAACTGAGATGTGATGCTTGTATGTTTGTGTATTTGCAACATTTTTGGGTGACGATAAAATATGGAAGTGCAATGTTTGTGAGTTTTCTTTTTCAGTTCTTCTTGAGTAATAAACAATTCAATGATTCCTCATGTTTGTGTGCTTACAAAACTTGATGTGTATTTTGGAATGACTATCTACAACATGTTTTATGCGATGATTCAAATTTGATGTGCGATATGTGTATATTTGCAAGATTGTGTGCAATGATCAAAATTCTATGGGTGACATTTGTACGTTTTTGCATTTACAACATTCTTTGTGTATGGTGATCAAAATTTGTTGTGTATTCATGATTGTAGCAATGTTTGTGGTTTTAGTTCCATTTGTATGCCTGTGTATTTACAATGCTTGTGTATGACATTTTGATATGTACTCTGCAATGTGTGTGAATTATTTGCCAATGCTTAGTATCTCCATGTGCTTGTATCTTATGCATTTGCAACATTTTTAGGGTGTAACTGATACGTGATGCTTGTATGTTTGTGTATTTGCAACATATTTGGGTGACGATAAAAAATGGAAGTGCAATGTTTGTGTGTTTTCTTTTACACTTCTGCATGATTAATAAACAATTCAATGATGCCTAATGTTTGTGTGCTTACAAAATTTGATGTGTATTCACGATTGTAACCATGCTTGTGTTTTGAGTTTGGTTTGCATAGTATTTACAATGATTGTGCATGACATGTTGATATGTATTTTGAAGTGTGTGAATTTATTTTGTCATTGCTCACTATCCGCACAGGTTTGTATTTTTATGCATTTACAACATTTTTTTGTGTTTGACATGTCATGTTCGTATGTTTCACATTTCTCAGGGTTTGTGTATTTATAATATCTTCGCTTGTACTAATTACAAATTTGATGCTTATCTTTTTGCAATAATAAAAAAAATTATGCCTAATGTTTCATGTTTACAAAATTTGATATCTATTCATGTATTAATGGAAATTTGATGTGCATTGATGATAATGTATTCAGTTTATTGTTTGGGTTTCCTTTATATCTATGCATTTTGAATGAATGTGGGTCACATATTGTATGTAATTTAAATTAAAATAAAATATTGTCATTGCTCATTGTCCACATAGGTTTTTATGTTCATGCATTTACAACATTTTTTGTGTATGGCATGTCTTGTTTGTATGTTTAACATTTTTTGGGGTTTGTGTATCTAAAATATCTTTACTTTTATTGATTACAAATTTGATGCTTATTTTTCTACAGTAATCAAAAGTTTTATGCCTAATGTTTTCATGTTTACAAAATTTGATCTCTACTCATGTATTAATGGAAATTTGATGTGCATTGATGATTATGTATAAAATTTAATGTTTGGGTTTCCTTTATATCTATGCATATAGAATGATTGTGGCTCACATATTGTATGTAATTTAAAATAAAATGAAACATTGGGATTGCTCATTGTCCACATAGATTTGTATATTTATGCAAATTTTACAACGTTTTTTTGTGTTTGGCATGTTATGTTTGTATGTTTCACATTTTTTTGGGGTTTGTGTATTTATAGTATCTTTGCTTGTACTGATTACAAATTTGATGCTTATTTTTCTGCAATAATAAAAAAATGTAAGCCTAATGTTTTCGTGTTTACAAAATTTGATATCTACTCATGTATTAACGGAAATTTGATGTGCATTGATGATACTATATTAAATTTATTGTTTGGGCTTCCTTTATATCTATGCATTTAGACTGAATGTGGCTCACATCTTGTATGTAATTTAAAATAAAACAAAACATGGGGATTGGGGAGTGACGAGCGTAGTGTAATAATAGGCTAGAAGTGAGGGGGGAGGCCAGATGAGCTTCCACCTTCACGTGGTTGGCCTCGTCAGTAGAGAATTTATAATTCTTGAAGCTAAGACAAGCTCTTTCTATAAATATGCACATACAAATATTATCTCTCAAATTCTTAACATCCAACATGCTCTAACCCCCTCCACACACACACTGTCTCTCTACACCCACTCACCCCCCTTCCATGCCCCTCTCTCTCTCCACAACCCGCACCCTTCCATCCACTCTCTTTCTCTCTCTACACCTCGTCTCGCCTCCCCTTACTCACACACACTCTCTCTCTACACACACTCTGGGGCAATGATTATATTTGATTTATATAATCATATGATTGCCTTTGAATAATTGTATTTAAATGATTATTTTTTATTTGTATGATATGAATTTATAACATTATATCTCAAATTCATAACATCAAACCCCACCCCCTCTCTCTCTCTCTCTCACTCTCTCCTCGCCAACTTACCCCCCTTCCACAGCGTCTCCCACTCTCTCTCTCTCCACAACCCGTGCCTTTCCATCCATTCTCTCTCTCTAGAACCCCTTTCCCCTCCCCATACTCTCCCCTTTCCCCTCACTCTTTTTATCTCTAGACACACTTTGGGACAATGATTATATTTTATTTGAATAATTATATTTGATTTGATATGAATTTATAATTTGGATTAAATTTTATATAATTTAAATTTGTACTTTTATAATTATTTAATTGTATTTTTATTAATATTGTTATTTATATAATCATTCTATTTTATTTGTAAATTCAATATTTAATAGTTTAAATTAGATTAGATTTAATTTAATATTAATAAAATATTTAATAATATATAACATGTATATAATAATAAATATTCAATATATATTGGTTAAAAAAATATTTACAATTGTATAATGCTTAAAATTTTAATATTATTGTTAAATAGAGTTATTTTGGATGGTTCGGAGGAAGAAATTGAATCCACCCTACTTAGTTTCAATTCTTGTAAATGCATGATGGATGTCGACAATGTTGACAATGTATTCTTCACATGAAATATAAAACATTGTATATATGAAAAAATATATTTACATATTATTAAAATTTTATATTTATTTATTATAATGTTTTTTATATAATAATTAAAATTTAATTTAAATCCAATATTAATAAAATATTATATTATATGATTTCTAAAAAATGCTAATTAAACAAATATGATTTAATCAATATTATCTATATTAGAATAAATGTGGTCTGTTTTTTTAATACACTTCAAGGCTTTATGAATGAATGCCAACTAGATTGAACTAACCTATATCAACTAAAGTTAACTAAGGGAAAAATAAAATATTTATTATTTATCTAAATATAAATAAAACTATGCATATCATAATGAAGACATGGAAAGCCATGACGCGCGCTCGTGAAGGGTTGGGCTAGGGTTTCTTCGGCCCCTGCGGCTTTGACACGGCCTCTGATCAGGCTTCTGTTCAATCCTTCACCGTAAGAGTCTACACCTGTCGCTCTCGGATATCGAACTGGTGACAGGATGGCTGAGAACGTGGAGCTGGAGATGGTTGACTATTCGGAAGAGCCCTTCCCGGATCGAATCATATTCGATAACCCTTGCTTCTCATCCAGCACTCCGTCGTTCACACCTCCCCTGGCTGCCGGACTGGATTCTTTGCGTCCTCCTGTGGGTTTATTTCCCCGGCACAGTATTGTTCCGCCTAATACTGGGCCGATCCCTATAGATCCCCCAATCTTTGAAGCCCCTTCTCTCTCTCCGGACGCTCTACACTTTCCCCCGACTCGCTCTCCCCCTACGGCCATTCCACAGACCTCTGCTACTGCAAAGACTTCATCCGCTGGTCCCTGCTCTTCTGGAGGTTTCAAGACTTCTACCGACAATGTAAATCCCTCTAAACCCTCCCCGTTGGATGGCGTTACCAACCCCCTGGTGGACAACCCAACGGCCCCTCGCACCAGCAAGAAGAAATCAAAGTGTATCAAGGTTACCTCAAAGGATATTTCGATTAGGCTTGGAGAAGCTTCGGCGATTAGCGATCTTTCTATCATGGCATCTACAGTGCTGGTAGGGCACATCAGAGGCAGGGCATATTCGGCAAAAAAGTTATCTCATTGGGTGAAAGAGATCGGGGGGATTTACTTCTTGAACTTCCGGATGGCCATGTCTTGCCCAGAGGATGGTTCTCCTTACAATTCTCGAAGGAAAGCTATACAAACTTGGTCTTGGCCAGATACTTGAACATTGAATCAGCTCCAGTTCTTCTCAAAAGGTGGAGCCCCCTATTCGACCCTGTTCATGAACAAATCGGAGCCGGACCGATATGGGTGCGGTTGCCAGGTCTTCCATTGCAATTCTGGAGTGATGAAGCTTTCAAAAGAATAGGTAATGCACTTGGTACCTACTTGGATCATAACCGCTCTTTCGTGGAATCTAGGAGCAGGACCCTCGCGCGCATCTTGGTTCACTTAGACACCCGTGAAGGGCTCGAGGAAAAGATCACTCTACAGTGGGGGCGATACAACAGAGAACACAAAGGGTACCATTCCGCTGCAATCGGTGCCACATGGTCGGCCACCTCTACAAGGAATGCCCTCTCATCAGAAAATCTGAAGACTCTCCGAAGATCTCGTCGCCACCTCCCAGGGCTGCCTCTCCGGCTTCCCCCCGACCCAATGCTGCGGGCCAGCCTCCTGCGGCTTCCTCACCTGCGGGCGATCCGGGAGCAAGGCTTTCACCGACGATGACCAGGGCTCCTACAACAACAGAAGTCGGATCTGGGGCTCCCTCAGCAGCAGAAGCCGGAACTGTCTCGGTTTCTCCTCTACACCCTTCTATCTCTAATATTGATCATGTCGTTTCTGTATCTGGTCCCTTGTATCAGACTTCCATGGCTCATTGTGTTATGCCATCCCCTCCTCCCTTGTGCTCCACTGGCCCTTCCTTACGTCCGCCATCCTCTCCCTCTGCGTCTCCCCGGTCTCCTCCTGAGTCTTCCCCTCCCCACCCATACTTTTTACGCTCCAGGTCTCATGCTAAAGATTTAACTACTCCCCAGGCAGGGCTGGGTATTTCTTTACCAGAGGTCGGTTCCCAGCCTACCAGAGGAAGGAAATCTCATCTTTCTAAGGCTATTAAGATTGCAGGGGCGGAGGTTGTCTCTGGCCAATAG
>APFE030934199.1:0-24107 GCA_000404065.3 Pinus taeda | reverse complement strand
GGGCCTGGACATCATTGGGGAAATTTTCCCACATTCGTAAAAAAACACTGCTACATTCTAACAGAAACTGATTACTTCATGCAGTGGACAAATTCAGTTCCACTCAAGCAAGTCAATGACTAGGAGGTCATCGGCTTCCTCCAATAGAACATCATCTCATGCTTTGGTGTTATAGTATCACTTTTTTTTATAATGAAACGTACTTTTTGTCTTTAAACTTTATTATTTTTCATTACAAAGTGGTATTGTGATGAAACACTCATCTAACTACTACCCGCAGGGAAATGGTCTCATAGAATCCATGAAGAAAAACCTTATCCACATAATCAAAATACTGTTTACTTTGAGCAGTGCAACTGGAATTTCGCCCTGATGAATGCATTATGGGTTGACTGCGTAACACCCAAACCCTCTTTGAATACCTCACCATACTTCCTGGTCTATGGTAAAGAGGCCATCCTACCACCCAATATCTACTTGTCTGCACTTTAGCTATCTCAAGAATCCCAAGGCAAGCCTTGCTAGCTATCCCAGCATAGGATTGATACACTTCGCAAGCTTTAGGAAGAAAGGATGAAATCAAAAGAAAAATTTACACTCCACTAGAACTGTATCAAGAGATGGTTCGATAAGACATTTGCAGGGAAAGCTAACTTTGGTGTTGGTGGTATTGAAATGGGATAAATCCCATGAATAAAAAGGCAAGCATACGAAGTTCCAGAATTGTGGATTGGTTCATACACAATCCATGAGAAACTTGGCCCATATACATACTATCTCTAATCACTTGATGGGAGGGTTAACAACATTCCTGTCAACGTTCAAGATCTCAAACACTACTTTTAGTAGGTTGGGCTGTGCCACACGTCATGTACATAGTCTACTTACTGCTTGTTTTCTTTCACTTTGTTTGGTTAGATTACTATTTTTTTTTTTTTTTTGGTTTTCTTGATACCTTGCTATTTTTGTTTTCAAGAAATAAGTGCTTCCATCTACTGAGTTATGGATTTTGAATGAGTATGTGGCTGAGATATGAAAATTGTGACACTACAGCACTAGCCCAATCTTGTGTCCATCTTCTATGTGCTTGGTCGTAACCTTTGATCAATGAAGTCTTAATGGAAAATACAAGCCGTCTGCAAGGGGAGCTTTGGTCCAACCATGAACCTCTATCCACACTAGGAAACCCATGCATGTACTTAGCCTTCTTCTTTGTGTGTTCAAGCTCATCCAATTAGTATAAATGGAGAAGGGGAAATCAAAACGAGCAAACCTATGTCTGAGGTCTTACATGCTTCTCTGAAGGAACAACCTCTCCTTCTATCAATAAGTCTAGATCCCTCTTCCACCCCAAAAAATAAATAAGTGCCTATGCACAGTCCTCTTAAAAAATACAAAGGAAAGAGAAGATAAAGGCTTCCTGCATAGAGGGGTGAAGCATGCAACTCCATTGGGGTACTGACTGGGCTCGCTGGTAGTAGAGCAATGCATGTGTTCTTGTGTGACTTCGCCTGGGTACTGTCCAGGCCTACTAGTAGTGGTGCCACACTAGAGATGAAAACTTATACTCTGAAAATATTCAACTCACGAGGCAAACTACCCTTCCCGATTTCAAAACACTGTGATCAAGCTAAAATTTTGTTGTGTTTGACTAAGTTGGAAAATGGTGAACCATGTCTATCCATGGGGTAAGTGGGGAAGCCAAAGTAACCTACACAATGATTCAATACTCCCTGAAAGACCAAGGCCCTGTGCTATCAATTAACCAAGGCAGAGAAGTTGGAGTTCTACCAATGTGTCACCAAGTGTTGTAGCGGCTGCAACACCCTCCAACATTTTGGCCCGCATCCAATTTAAGATCCTTCTTTCAGAGTTTTACTTGATTTTTAAATGCACTCAGGTTCACCCTATGAGCTTGTGTGAGTCTTTTCACCCACCTTTCTTGATCATTCAACAAACAAATTTTTCATGTTGGTAACAATGTCACGCTTGCAACCATGTTTTGGTCATACACAAGGTCTCGGCTTCATGTGTACATGCTATGACTCGCTATGTAAACATCTGTCGCACTCACACACGGAGTCGTATGCACTGTAGTGTAAGCATCGTTGCGGTCATCCAATGATCAATCATGAGCATCGTGCTTGTCGACTTGCACACTCGGTTGGTCATGTTGAGCATGTGTGTCTAGATGGTTTGAGTCGTCTCATCATCAAGTCATGTAAGTGTGTGTTTGCAAGTTCGTGTATGCACCTTTTAACTTGCTCACACACTTAGTCATTTTGTTGAATTTCTGATGACCAGATTACCCTCTAACAACCATACCTTCACCCCACCATCGACTCGATCAACTTTCACCCAAAACAACACAAAAGCACCAACAAGCCATTTCAAGTTGCACTATCCGCAAGATGATCTATCAACCCTCTTACTGGTCAACTAGAGAATCTGACCCGACAGTCACCCCGGGATTGACTCCCCTAAAAAATTACACATAGGCTGCAAACGATGTCCGATTTTCTGAATGAAAAAATTGTGTAGATAGGCAGAAAGACACCCATTACACATCCCTGTCTCTCTAAGAAAATTACGTAGTTTTCCCATCCAGCCCAGAAGTCAGCCGCTCAGTTTCTCACCCAGAAAATTGCGCATATTTCATGAGCAAGCCCTCTGTTTCTCAATAGTCTACACAGCTTAGAAACTACGTAGAGGTGGTCAGTAGGTCAACCTCCCATCATCAATGCAGTTTTTCCTGGCAGTAGCACCTAGCAGTCCACTGCCAGTTCCCTCAAGAAATTGCACATATTTTGCTGGAAAGCTCCCGCAGCCTCTTGCCATTTCCCTCCAGGAATTGCGTAGTTTTTTTCTACCAAGCACCTGCTACCCACTCCCTCTAGAAATTCCACAGATTTTCCCTACCCAACCTTCCTGTAGCCCGAACTGCTCCTCTGAAAATTCATGCAGATTTGTCCTCCAACCAAGTTGGATCCAGTAGATAGTCACTATTGATCCAAATTGCCCATCACCATCTCCCAGTGACTTCTACACAATTTTCACCAGCAGTGCTCAGAGCCCTCATCCCAGCTCAAAACTTGCTTCGTGCATTTTCATAACCTTGTCTTCTCTCCCGGTCACTTGCATCTGAAATGATCATGCATCATGGTAGACTAGGAGGTTTATGGATTTGATGTCATCTCTTCATGAGTGATTGATGATACAAGTATAATAACAAACATGGTGTGATAATGGATGGGATGAACAAGGGGATTAAACGCAAAAGGACATGTTTGCAAATGGATGAACATGCAAAGATTTTTTTGCAAACAGATGAATAGACAAACGTACAATTTTTACGAATGGACGAACCTGTCAAGCATGCCAACATACAAGAAAGGAGCAATGTGGGAATGCAACATCAAGCAAACTTAACGACCATCAAATACTTTGCACATCTTGCCAGGCAAAGGTGAAGCTATGAGACACCATGAGGACATCCATCACCCAACAACACTGCAGCTCGACATG
Organism: Pinus taeda; assembly: GCA_000404065.3. Taxonomy (NCBI): domain Eukaryota; kingdom Viridiplantae; phylum Streptophyta; class Pinopsida; order Pinales; family Pinaceae; genus Pinus; species Pinus taeda. The sequence continues at coordinate 20,582 of APFE030934199.1, read as the reverse complement.
CACACCAACAACAGCATGAATGTACCAACATTGCCATGTCGAGTCTTGTCATTAGTCATGTTGTCCACATCCCTACTGTCAGACATATTGTTGATAAATGTAATATAATGTGGAAGTATAAGAGACCCACTTGTCATATGAAGAGTCATGTAAAGTTGAAAGGTCATGGAAGTGAAATAGTCATGAGGGAAGTCGAACAGTCACAAAGGTCAGTTTCACCCTCGGCTATAAATACCCCCTCATTTGTACATGCAACGGACTCTTCACCTTGGCTCCTCCCACATAGCCTTGATAGTTTGTAATCATTTATTTGAGGAGTAAATAGTGACTCCAATGCCCTGACCATGGTGTTAGTGATATATGGTGTATCGATGTGTCTTGGAACTTTTGTTTGATTCAAAAGCCTGCTAACAGGTTAGCATTTTTTACACATGTTTGCAACTGTTTGTAAGATTCATCTTGAACACTTGTAATGCATGTTTCTTTAACTTGTATTTAACACTTGGATTCATTCAACTCTTCTAATACATATATATTAATGAAAATGTGTTGTATAATTTGTTAACGTTGTCCTGCCCGTATTGGTTACTTCCTAGACATCAGACAACACCTTTCACGTGAACTTGCTATAACGACCGTTGTACTCGCATGGATTTCCCGCTGAGTGTTGTATGTGCTATCTTCCCTTGTGTGTTGTGACGACTGCATCTGTGTGGATTCTGCCTCCGGAAGTTGCACACATCCTATTGTGTTGTGTGTTCCTAACAAAGTTGGGTTTCCTCCCATCTAACTTGGGACTCACTCCCACCCTTTCTCTCTCCGGTGAAAGAACCTTGCCACAAGTAACATTATCAATCACCAGGCACGCAAACCTCACTACTCAAAGGAAACACATACCACTCTCCTATGCTGACAAGCAAGAGCTAAGATAAACATTTAAGATAATAGCAATCAAGCCATCATACGAGATGGGACTCCCACACCAAACGGTGTGAGGTCTAGTTGATACTTCATACCGTGGTGATCCCTTGAATGTTGGTGGGTCGAGCACCATCAACATAAATATTCACAAACCATACAATATACTTATGGACAAAACTAAAAAAGTAGAACTATTTCTTACAAAAAAATAAAAATAATAATTTATATACATGTTTTAGGTAACTAAAAATAAGGTCTTGATATTTTAATATGCAATATTCAACATATACCAAAAAAATATTGAACTTGAGTTTTATGTAGTTTATTACAGAAATACCATTTAGTAAGAACTTTAACACAAGTAATTTGAGTAGAATTATTCTAATATACTAATCTATTAGATAAACATTGTTGGGATACTTCTATTTAATTTACATATTATAGGATATATTTTAATATGGCTTTAGTGACTTTGTAAAAAGTATGGGTAGATTTTTTTTTTTTCGAATTAACATATATATATATATAGTAACATCAATGCAAAAAGGATGAAAGCAAAGTAATTCCTACACATAACACTGTTGAATTTTAATATATTAATATCCTTAAAAATAGTCTTAGTAGAAATCTTGTGAGCATTATGTCTTTGAATAGAAAAGCTAAGGTTTTGGTTTTATAAATTATTTGATTTGATTCCACTATTTTAAAGGAAATTTGTTCTATATATTTCTTACAAATTCCATACGAAAAAGAACTTTATATGAATAAATATCCTAGGCCACATATGAGTTATTACTCTATCCTATCGCCATATTAACTAAGCACAGACAAACACACTTGGAATAACCATTGAATCTTCATTTTTTTATAATAATATACACAGTAAATAATAAAATTTAAGCGATAAAAAAAATTTCATGATTTTTTAATAAAATGAGTTAATGTCAAGTATAACATTCTTCCAAAAACGAAATTGCAGTCATACACCTTAAAAAGATAGATTGTGATTTCTTTATAGCTTATATAATAGATGACATTTCAAATTTAGTTTAACCCATGAAAAGTTCATTGTAGAAAAGTATTCTTAGATCTCTGAGATTGAAACATATAAGAATGAGTTTTTTATTTTAAAGCCTTGGTTAGGAGAACAATTCCTTAATTTAATTAAAATATTTTTTATAGAATATCAAATGGGAGTGTGGAAATGAGCACATAATGTCATTGAGAAATTTTACATAACATCACAACAAATATACATATCGTTATAAAGAACCAAATTATAATATGATTCTAGCCCATAAAGCTTAAGAGAAACCCTTTTCAAGATTTTATTCAATATAAAACATGGTAAACAATCACCAATCAAACAACGTACATCATGTAATTTTTGTTTGTAAATTAAAGAACATCAATAGAAATGGCTAGGGTTTTACTTGTGCGTAAAATTAGATGTACTTCTTAATTTTAAGTTGAACATGATTCCAATGAAGGCGATCTAATCTAACCTTTTGCGTGGTTGCATTATTGCTACGTTATCTATCTATTCTTCTACCCTTTCATGAAGAAGCCTATAGAAAATACTCTGTTATCTATCAATTCTTCTACATTTTCATGAATAGGCCTACATAAAGTAATATAACTTTGTCGTTTATCTATTATTTTACCTTCTCATAAAGAGGCCTACTTAAGAGAATATAAAATAAAAGGGAAACAAAACATATCGCTACCTTCAATTTAAGATGAAAATGTGTGTATCAACCCAATATATGCCCTTTTTTATCCATGTATATTTTAACCTTCCTCTAGATCCTCCCACTATGATGTTGTCTTTGAAAGAGTTAACTTATCCATTTTGAAACCCACCTATAAACCCTAACCATGATGTGCTCTTTCAAAGAGTTAATTTATCCATTTCAAAATCATCTTAAAAATTAAAAACTTATTACATAAATTCTAATATTGAAGGGTTTTTTTTAACCAATTGTGTTACATATAAAACAAATAATCCAATTTTTATTTGGAGATTATGAGACAAATTATGCACTTTTAATTTGAATGTTTTGAAGTTTTTAATGGCATATCTAAGTGGACCTCTCAAACTTCCACAACGACATTGTGATATAATCAATAATATACGCACATATTTAGTATAACAAACCTAGTGAAAATTCCATGTAATAAAAGTTGATAAAGGAAAAATAATAACCAAGGTTATGGGATACTTATTCCAAGATGAGTGTTATGCAAAACATCCTAGTGTGTGTGTTTATTTGGTTTATTATGGCTAAGGAATTTGGAAAAGGAAATGGAAAATTCCTTGGAAAGGAATGAAGCATTAATTTTCATTTTATTTATGAAAATAATGGAAATTAGGAGAAAAGGAAGGTGAAAGGTCATAGGTTGCATGTGATGAGGAAAATGAAGGGAAATAATGGAAAATGAAAAATAGAGAACTCATTAATAAAAAAGCTTATGAGGATTAGTCGATACCTTTTGTGAGTTCAATTTTTGAGCTCTCCCTTTATTCTCTCTCTCACTCTTGGGCACTTAGAGTTTTCTTGGAGCACTTCAACATTGGATTAAGGAAGGAAAAAAAGGAAAATGAAAGTGAGCATTAAGCAAGGAAGAGTAGGATCAATCAACTACAATGAGATTATTTGTAGGTATCGATTTTCATATGTGATTTTCTTTCTAGATTTGGCATGCATGGTACATGAATGTGTGTATTTGGTCCTTTTACTATCATTGGCATGGGTTTTTCCAGGTGTGATAATGTTCTTCAACATATTTCCAGATAGTCAGATGTGATGGGATTTCATGTTTTGGTTGAGATGGATTGATGGATGGATTCAACATTGAGTGAGGTGGTCTTTGAAAGAAACAACACAAGGCCTAGTGATCCTTGAATTAGACTATGGATTGTGGTAAAGACTTGTCCTAGTAACCCTTGAACCAAATTGTTGGTTGCGGTAAAGCCATATTTTGTGTTTTCTTGGTGGGCTTAGGAATCCTCGATCGAAGAATGGTGTGGTATATGGTAAATCTTAGAGATGGGTTTCCTCGATCAGGCCTAGGAATCCCTGACCAGTGAATGGCAGGATATACTGTAAATCCTAGAGGATGGAGTGTTGATTAGGCCTAGGGGTCCTCAATCGTTGTATGGCAAGATGTACAGTAAATCCTAGAGACTACGAGATAGTAAAGTTCCTCATGGTGTAGGTGGATTAATATGATGGAATCCATGATTTTTTAGGGCCTAGTGATCCATTGGGGATTATGGTAAAGCGTGGCTCTATTAATGAGGGTGAGGTGGTGTAGCCTCAGAAAGCCCTAGTTGATTTTAGTTATGAGTCCCACATTCATGCGTGGAATATGGCATAAGGGGTGACTGGTTGAAAGAAAGATTTGGTTCAGCCAATCTATGATTGGGTGGTATGTGGAAGTCCCATACCTAGTTGGCTTTTGCATTCATTAATAAGAGTTCCTTGTCCTAGGTATTTCATGTGTGAATGTACTGGTTTATATGTGGATTTTATGGTTGTTGTATCCTTATGATTTATGTTGTTTATATGTTGGTTATGAGTATGTGTTATGATAGTGATGATGTATGGCTCTCATCTTGTTTTGATTTGTAAATGAATGAACAATGAATATATGACTTAATAGAGGATAATGTAGCTAATGTGATAAGAAATCAATGCTTCTTAGTGATTCTTAGATAAGTATGAGATCCCTATTCTTAAATATGTTGTTAGACATGTAAAATGTGTATTTGTGACATGTTTGATGAAATTCATGTCATGGCTAGTAGGGGTCTAGTAAAGTCTTGTTCAAGTATTTCATTAATATCATTGTTTCAATGTTAATTTTCATTTCTAGAAGTTCCATGCAGTTACGGGTAGTGGCTTGAGTCTTGGCCTTGAAAATGTGGCACATAATATAAGGTCACAGGCTCAAAATTAGTTGAAAATACACTAGTCACTTCCATGCCCTTGCTATGAGAGTGACTGGAGCATCCCATCTACATGCACGCCCATGTCATGGGAGAAACTGAGGCCCTAGGTCAGTATAATGTTAATTTTCCTCAGGGGTTGGTCACTTGGAAAGGTTGGTTGGCTCCCGAAGGTTCTATAGCATGTGTGGAAGGTCAATTTGGTTTTATTTTTCCAGTTCTACTTCCTTAACTGTACATGGGGATTTGAATTAGATCATAGTATCCTCTTGTCACATGTTTACCCCAGTCGACCGGTTAACTTGGGTAAATGTGGGAGGAGGGTGTTATAGAGTGGTATAAGAACATGGTTCACCCCTTGGATTGGATGGGTAGTGTGTTGGTTGTGCAGACATATTGGTTGCATATGTGTTCTTCATGCTTGTAGTCTATGATCTTGTTTCGTATGCATGTTGTTGGCCATGGTTGCAATTGTGTCACCATGTGAAATTTGATGGTGTGTTGTTGGATGTGTTTATCATGAGTATAGGTTGGTTATGTGCCTGTTATGCATGTTACTGTGTTCATATATTGTGTATGCATGCATGTCATACATATGTTGATTATGCATACATTTACATGGTTGTAATTATCATGCACGGGTTCATGAGGTGTGGTTAATATGAACATGCATTGATGACTAGACTATGGTTAGGATGATATATATATATATCTTATATATATATATATATATATATATATATATATATATTATATATATATTATATATATATTATTGTTGTTATGGTTATATTTATACATGTACTGTGCTAATCTAGTTGATATTGTAGATGAGATATCCACCCCTAAACTATACTGAGGTATGTTGATTATGTTATGTTTTGCTTTTAGTTGACATGGTGTCACTTGTATAAAATAGATCAAATATGACTACCAAGATAGTAGAATACAACTCCTGAGACTCTCCCTATGGATCAGATGAGAAATGTGGTGTTGGGTACTCTTATGACTTAGCAGACAAATTAAGGATTTTGAAGGAAGAATTAAGGAGTTTCAAAGAAGATAATGACATAATCATGCTGACATAGGAGAAGCTAGAAGAATTCAATCCAATGATGCTTCAAAGTTTGTTTGGATTGCAGAGACATGGAAAACTTTGGATTAGTCATGGATAGGAGGAAAAAACTAATGGGTCATATGTCAGTAGATATCATGGTGGGTGTTATCACTCAGGTTTTCCCAAAAGTTGTAAGAAAGGGAAAGGAGGCCGAGGTAACCACAAACCGTTTTAAACATTGATTCTAGCCAATCTGCATCCAGAGAGGGCTCTCTCTTTAAGTTTTAGCTAGTTGTGAAGTTTAGGAGTTTGTTTGAGTTTGGGTGGTGAGATTCAATAGCAAAGGGATAAGACTGAGTAGTTTAGGCCATTGGGCTAATGGAGTCAAGGAAGATGGCTTTACTGGACTTGTTTTCTTAAGAAAGGATGGTTTTACAGAGCAAGATGGTCAAACAGAGAACCAAAAATCATTTTGAAATATATGGGATGATTTCAAAATGGGTGAAGAGCAGTTAATAATTCTTCAACTTATTTGAAAAAATGGAACTGGAAGTGATTACAAGTAAAGAGAAATTAAGTATTCTTTAATTAATAATCAAAGTGGCAGAACTAGAAAACAAGAGAAATTATGATTTCACTGTTTATTCTAATTCAGAAGAAAACATAGAAAATGATAACTTTTTGAAGACAGAGTGCAATCAAGCATATTCTGAATTACTCTTTTTTGTTTATCATTCAGATATGAACAAAGATGATATAAGAAACTAGGAAAACTTTAAAACATAAGGTATAGAGGACTTATTGATCTAGTGTTTTATTCAAGAAATCTGTAAAAAGTCCTTTGCCTCAATTCTTTATCCAACAAGCCATACGAAAGTTTGAACCAATCAGTACTTTATTCCAAAAAACTAGTATTACAGAAATGTATATGAATTCACACTCAATACTCCAATTGAGGGAATATTTATACAAAATATTTTAGACAAAATATCTCATAACAGAGTGAGATATATTCTAGTGATGACTAATCAATTTTTACAATAAAATATAGACAACTAGTCTTGAAGATAGGAGGAAAGGAAAGTGATGTTGTGCTATTCCTTTTTGTGCTGAGTGTGCTGGAGGCAGGTCCTTCTATTTGGCTTGTTGTTGTCTTCTTTAGTAACTTCGTGCTGTATGCCCTATTTTAACTGATACTCTCACCATGGTAACTAGCCCAAAATTTACATTTACGCAAGATAAAACTTGCAAGATTTCTAACATGTTTTCCCACCATTTTTGCTCTGGCAATTTGTGCTTCTGAAGTTTCCTTAGAGTTTCATCAATCTCTGTATATTTGAAAAATTTAGGCTAGATGGTGAATAAGTGCTTTAACTCATGTTCAATGTAAAATAAGTTCTCTAAGCTGTCATAGAGAACTCAGCCTGTGGGGAGTGCTTTCACTCCTGATGCACTTGTTGATGAGCTAGCTTGATTGCCAGCATACCTATTCAATTTATGTACATAATCAATATGTTTCTTTAATTTGTCATTAATGACCAAAGGACTTGGTAGCCCTTTACCCTGCAAAATTGTGAACTTCTCCATAAAAGAATTGATTTCTACCTGCATATCCTCGCACCTTCTCTCTAAGTTATACATCAAAGTTCTCCTGGTTAGAACCCTTTTGATTTCCAAAATGGTGTCTGTCTTGTTAGAGATGCCAAGTTCTTACAGTTGTTCTCTTTTTTTGTTATTCAAAAAATGTATAAACCGATTGGCTTCATCTAGCATTTTACCCAAATATGCTCTTTGTTAGAGCCTAAATCTGCCTTAGGCTAAAGGAAGGCAAAACTTAGGGTAACCGCAAACCACGCTCAACCTCGTAGCTAGCCCTACGAGGACAAGAGAGGGCTCTCTCCAGGTCACACTCAGTAAAAACAAGCAATAGGGTCTGAGATGACTCAAAATGGATATTGATTTTAGGCAAGTAAATATATATATGAAAGAGGTAGTTTAATAAACGACTGAGTTTTTAGGGCTGTATGGGACAAAGAACAACACAACATGAGCTGGGAAATTAAATCAAAAACACAAAGTGTTTCATGAGGCAAGATAGGCAGGAAGTTTAGCAATCAAACTTGAAATAATATGGAGTGGAAAGACTGTTGAGAGGTTGAAAAGGGCATAACCAATGAATCCTTTTCAAACAGAAAAAGACACATAGAGGATGAATGCTTTTCCAAGGCAGAGCAATAAACTGGATTCTACCTTTCTTACTTATAAACATTCAACTGGAAATAATTATGACTGAACTGTAAAACATAACAAGATACATATGAAATAGAAGGAAGAAACATATGCTAAACTCATACCACATGAATCTCATGAATCAGAGTTGCATGATTTTATTAATTTCCTGTCCAAACTGTACAGTGAAGCACTGAGTTTTCTTCCACACCTTTCCCAGAACTCAGACCTCTTACACATGATTTTCAATACAATAAAAAAACTCAACTATGAGAAAACAGATCAACCAAAAATAGGGGATTGTTTAATCATTATTAACAAAAGATGAAAATCCAACCATCTGTAAAAGGAGCAGCATCACATTTTCTACTCGAATATGTTTATGACCAATGAAGAGGTGAAATATGTAGGTGTAAATCCCTTTGAATCGCAACTGAATACAAAAATAGGCCTCCAATCCTATTTATCTACTATGGTTGATATCTTCATTTTAAATTTAGGCTTCAGTATTTGATTTTTATCTTTTTACATTTGTCATTTGAATAAAAACTAAATTTTAATAAAAATGGCTTTTAAATAAGATTTCGCCTTTAATGAAGGAAAAAAAAAAGGTATTGTCAATGAACGGGCCCAACTGCAATTTTGATAAGATCACCAAAATCTCGTTCAATACCAGTGAACACATATCCATTCGCTTAACAAGATCCACAATACTTTCCTTATCCTGGATGTCCAAGGTTGCAAAATTAACCAAGGAAAAGTCTTCATTCACATCACACATTGCATTGGTGAGTTTTTTGTACGAGGATCCTGATCTAGATATTGTTGTAAATATGATAGATCTTGCATGAGCTCTCCCTAACTCTTAATAAGATCCATCTCAGACAATACGTTAATGTGTAGCAGCTTTAGATGCATCATGGTTGTCAAAGAAAACAACAAAACATTAGTATATTTCCCAGGTTCACTACAAAGATGAGAATCAAATAAGTGGACTGCTGCGAGTCTATAGTTCATCCTCTTCTCTAGTAGCAAGCTTAGATCCATCAGCACTAAATGCAAGGAAATTTTGAGGTCCTATCTCTTGCATAGGAGACAAAACCATATCCAATACGTTCAGTTTTGAATTTCCATCCAATTCGAAAGACCTGGTTAGAGCGGAAGAAATGAAATTGTTTTGATTTTTATTGAAGTTGTGATGAATTTTGCCTTGGAGGCTCTGTGCATTGTGTGTACACCCAATGCGCCACATCGGCTCCGTGCGTTACATCAGAGCAAATTAACTCAGTCAGAATTGGCCCAATGCGTTGCGTCTTGTGGATGCACCGCGACTTCCTCCAATGCGTCGCGCACACTCTAAACATAGTATTGGCTTGAAAATTTACAAGTTTTGTCCTTCCACAGCTTGAGTCAGCTTTCACATGACCTCTTGAATGCAAATTACATTGATACACATAGAAATATCTTCATAAAGACATGGCTTTGATTTTTGTTTCTCAAAAACCCATCTTTGTATTGTTTGGCATCGACACTTTTTCACATTTTAATACAACTCTTTTTTTCAAATTTCCTTTTTGAATTTGGCTTAAAATGATGGCTTTTCTCGATTGATTTTTGCAGGGATGGTGGCATTGGACTTAGGAAAAGGATGACCAGAGGCTGCATTTAAAGTACTTCATGACGGAGGACTTTAAAATTACATACTTATTACAAACAATTAATTTGACGATTTCTTCATCAAAATAGAGTTTTGAAGAAGAAACATCCTTGAGCATTATTGATGATAAGAATTTTGGAATGAAAACTTATTGAAGACATCCTCATGACCTATGGGCGTTATTTGACATTTTGAAGACCAAACCCTAGACCTAGAAACTGAAATGACTCTTTTTGACCAAAATACCTTCTATGACTGTAAATGGCTGAAATCAACTTTGATGAACTTTGATAAATTTCGACCAACCCGGCAGGTATAAAAATGAGGGAAACGAGAAAACAAAGCCCTTCCGTCAGACAATGGCATGCCCCTAATGGAATTCAGATGAATGAGCTGAATGAGACACCTAAAAATGAAATGCAATAAGAGAAATGATCTCTGACGGAGGGATGACAAGATCGACTCCAACATTGGCTCCAATGGGGATGGTAGCTCCTAGGAGGTGCCAAGAATTGCAGATCTTTGGGAGAGCAGACAGTGCCTTCATCCATTGGGCTATGGAATCATTATTTCGATAAACAACACAAAACACTTGACTCATTTATTAACTGAAACTTGACTCAAACCAACTCAATTTTGCAACCAAAATGACTAAAAAATTGACTCGAAAAACCCTAACCAAAACTGCAATGAAACAGGAACGAAATGCTACCTTTGGCTACTTATTTATATACAAAATCTACCCTACTTTGCTGCAGAGCCAATAGATCAAGTAATACTATAATGCCAGATCAACCATTCAAGTAACTGTGACAAGGATGCTGCTCGAGAGTGCTTCCACGAGGACACAGATGTAATTGCTGGCAGCCATACATGCACATAATGAGTCTGGTTATGTAAAAGACAAGTTAATCTATCATTCAAGCTGAAAAAAATTTCCATGTACGTTGCAATAGGATCGCAAAAGCCAGACTCTGTTTGCCACCCCAACTCTGCAATACATACTTCCAGCTGCACACTGTCAATGCAAACATCCATAGGCAGCTCTATTGTTTCTTGTTTTGAAGGAGGGAGAGTTTCCAAGAACTTTTTGGGATCTTAGAATTCATATGATTCGATCTGATCATTTAAATACTGAATCTCCTTCTCAACTCTTTCAACAAGTAACTAAGAGAAACAAGTTTTAGCTTCAAGAGGAAACTTCAGAGATCTCAAACAATGAACCGCGACAGTGAAAAATTCTTCATTAATTTAAATATCCGCTAACTGGTCTCTAAGTTCTTTTACAACTTCACAAAGCGCAGGGTTTTCCACATACCCTACCATTGCATGAACGGATCAGCGAGCACTAGAATCTCTGGATTGAGTTGGATTCACCAGGTGAATGTTTCAACCTTCATATGTCTGATCGTTGTCCACCATCAACAATCAGATCGGAACTTGATACACGTACTGGGGCAAGACAATCTACAAATCGAGTGTCACATTCACAAGCTAGACCGGAGATTGACTGAAGCAATGTTTATCTACTATGCACTCGCAGAGCAAGAGTAGTTCAATGGCTACCTGGCATAACTTCAGGCTCCATTTGTAGCTCATGAAACAAACAACACCAACGAGCAAACCATTTTTCCCCAGTATGGTCGCCACTATGTTAGAGCCTAAATCTGCCTTAGGTTGAAGGAAGGCAAAACTTAGGGTAACCACAAACCATGCTCAGCCTCGTAGCTAGCCCTATGAGGATAGGAGAGGGCTCTCTCTGGGTCACACTCAGTAAAAACAAGCAATAGGGTATGAGATGACTCAAAATGGATACTGATTTTAGGCTAGTAAATATATATGAAAGAGGTTGTTTAATAAATGACTGAGTTTTCAGGGTTGTATGGGACAAAGAACAGCATAACATGAGTTGATAAATTAAATCAAAGACACGGAGTGTTTCATGAGGCAAGATAGGTAGGAATTTTAGCAATCAAATTTGAAATAATATGGAGTGGAAAGACTATTGAGAGGTTGAAAAGGGCATAACCAATGAATCATTTTCAAACAAAAAAAGACACATAGAGGATGAATTCTTTTCCAAGGCAGAGCAATAAACTGGATTCTACCTTTTTTACTTAAAAACGTTCAACTGGAAATGATTATGAATGAACTGTAAAACATAACAAGATACATATGAAACATAAAGAAGAAACATATGCTAAACTCATACAACATGAATCTCATGAATCAGAACTGCATCATTTTATTAATTTCCTGGCCAAACTGTACAGTGAAGCGCTAAGTTTTCTTCCACACCTTTCCTAGAACTCAGACCTCTTACAAATGATTTTCAATACAATAAATAAACTCAAGTATGAGAAAATAGTTCGACCAAAAATAGGGGATTTTTTAATCATTATTAACAAAAGATGAAAAGCCAACCATCTGTAAAAGGAGCAACGTCACATTTTCTACTCGAATCTGACGATGACGAATAAAGAGGTGAAATATATAGGTGTAAATCCATTTGAATCGCAACTGAATACAAAAATAGGCCTCCAATCTTATTTCTCTGCTATGGTTGATATCTTCATTTTAAATTTAGGCTTCGGTCTTTGATTTTTATCCTTTTACATTTGTCGTTTGAATAAAAACTAACTTTTAATAAAAATGGCTTTTAAATAAGATTTCACCTTTAATGAAGGAAAAAAAAAATGTATTATCAATGTGTTGTGCTATACAACAACCCCCCATTTCATAAAATTTTAATTTAAAAACTATAATATGAAATGGGTCCCTTTTAGATTAAATTGGTATTAACTTGTCATTCCTCTAAAGGTCCGTAAACAAATGAAACATTATAAAACCCTTTGAGTTAAAAAATAATCGATCTTATAATAAAAATGAATAATTCTTTATTATTGCGATAAAGCGATCGCAAGATCGCATATCGCAATAAAAAATGATGCATAACAAAGACCCATTGATTCTCCCCAATGCGACAAGCGCGAATAACCATCGGTTATCGGGAAAACAAACAACAAAAGGCCCTTCTCCTTGCTCCAATGCGATATCACTATCGGCAATCGGGGAATGCGATATGAATATAATGAAGCTCTTCTCCTTAAATCTCCCGATGCGAGTTAAGCAATATTTCTATCGGCGATCGGGGATTCCACAATAACTTAAATAAAACTGCCCAAGGCTTCCTCCAATCGCCGATTGTGATAAAGCCAAGCGCGACTTTCAAAAAGGATTGATATGGCTTGGGTATATTATATTAATTATTATTAAAAGCCTTTTCTCTTCTTGATAGTGATTCACTTACGCCCAACCGCCAAAAAATCAAATCCACGCTTAAATAGACTATTCACCAAATAAAGGATATAATGAGCATTTAAATGATTGACAGGTTTAAACAGCCAATTAATGGAGTAGTTATGCCTAAATCTCTTCATAGATTGTATCCGCAGGAGCCTTATGATAATCTTCCATTATTTATTTTTTGGAACAATTCCTCCATACTTGGTTTTCGCCATCTATTCTCCGCACTACGTTCATTTTATCTCTTGTGCAGAGCTTTTTGCAGTAGCGAATTCAGACCAAATGGGGAAGAAATCTAAGAAATCTGGAATAGCTTCAGCTTTTGCGGTAACAGGACAACATGCTACCGATCCAGGACCAAGCAAAAAAGGATTAATCTCATATACCACATGTCTTGGCCTCGGTAACACTACTTGGCAGAGCATTTACAACCTGGTTTAAGCCGAGGAACCTCAACAAACATCGGCACAAGCTACAGCATGCTCGAGCTGGAAGTCTGATGCTACTCTAAAAGATTTTGTTGATTCCTACCTGCACAGGATAGCAGCTTGAGAGAAAATTCTTCCATATACAGATGTGGTGAGATGGGCCATTAAAGAAATTCCAATTATGAACAGAACATTTTGCACTATTGATGGGAGAGTATTCAGTCCATTTCAGCCCAATGATTTGAGACAAATGTACCATTTGCCCAAACCAGAGAAGAAGTATAATAAAGCATTCCTAGAGAAGTTTAGAGATGAAAATGAAACTAAGTCAGAGCCTATACGGGAATGGAGACAGAACCCGGCGAAACACAAACATGAGTCTTCGGGTAAGTGCTCCATTGATACCTTATGTTCTCCTTATCGTTATGTTGGAGCCATGATGTGTCGAATGTGGGGATTGCATGATTCTTCAAAATTTTCCATAGAGATGGTACCTTTGATGGAAGCAACATGTAATAGTGAAATCATGGATTGGGGAATATATTATCGGATAAGTTAGCAACAATTATTCTTGACTTCAGAAACAAATCTCGTGTTACTGATAGATTCATCCCTCCATTTTACTTTAGTGCCTACATTTTAGACACCGTCTGTTTTAATTCCGAGTTTCCTGTGTTAGGGTAGAGATGGACTCCACAGGACCCCATGCCCATTCATATCTATCACCAGAAATTATGGAAAGCTCATTATAAACACCACCTATATCAAGTATGCAATGGATTCATGCTACCTATTTACTATGCAATTTTTGATAGACCTGCTCCTAAGATCTCCTCTTAAGCAGAGATTGACTTGACAGCCTTAGGAACCTGGTTAAAAAAAAAAAAATTCACTTATGTAAGAGTTTTCGGCAGTTAGGCCAGGCCTCATGTCCTCCCCTTGTATATACCAGGCAAACTATTAGCTCGAGAGATAGCATATCAGCTTACAACCGCATCGGCTACAAAGGCTCTCAGGAATTCAAAGAAGCAAGTATGGCCTCCTTTTCCTCTAAGGTGTGGCGTCTATACTCTGCATGATTATAAAAATGCAGAGAAAGAGGCGGAAAATATTAATATACTAAATCTCGCCACTCTTCCTAACAGACATTTTGATCCGAAAAAGGTCGCCTATAATGTTCTAGACCAGGCCAAACTCACTAAATTTGAACATAAGGAAGATGAGTTTGATGACCTGTTCTCCTCGGCCGAGTCAATGTTTCAGGTGCAAGAGATAGCTAAAATGAGATACCATGACGATGGATTAGTTGAATTTAATAAACGTAGAGAGCAAAGGTTGCAAACTTTGCCTCTAGATTTGTTAGCCACTGCCCCGATGATACAATCAAGCGAGCCTGAGCAGCAGCTTACCAATGAACCTCCTACTACATCCGAAATATTTGAAGAAGTCCAAAGAAGAGAGCAAGAGGAACTCCAGAGGTTAGAATAGGAAGAGGCAAAGAGGAAAGAACAAGAGGAAAGATGAAGGAAAGACAGAGAGGAAGCACAAAAGAAAGAACAGGAGAGAATACATGAGGAGGAACAGAAAAGGCAGCAGGAGCAGAGCAGCAAGGAGGTGAATGTCGACACTCAGATTGACCCAAGATTGCTCCAGTAATGGCAGCAATTTAATTCAATTATAAGCAATCTTGAGAGCTCAAGGGATGCCGATACATCCAAAGCGACCGATACATAGGATACAACATCAAAAGAGGTTCCAAGCAAAGGAACCAGCGGTCTATCCCCGACTGCAGAATTAGAAATAATTCCCAAGGATCCTTCGGATCAAATTATTTTGCAGGTGGAGGATATTCCTCCATTGGATGTTTTCTATAGGCCAAAACACAGGGTTGTAATAAAGCGACAATGGAAAAGGAGAAGGATTGATCAACCTTCCTTGTTTCCTGAACAAACAGTAATAGCCAATGTAGTGTGGAAGGAAGAATTCTACCCCTCCGATGACCTGACAAAGTTGTCCCAATACGCTGGTGCCTATTCGGCAGCCACCATGGATAAGGCATCGGAGGTGAGCAATTTGTTGAAAGAAAAGGATCAGGTGATCACTTCACTACAAACACAGCTATCAGAGGCACAACAGAAGGCAGAACAACTACAACAACAATTATCCACGTAGCAACAGTTAAATAACCATCTGGACAAATAGTTGCATGAAGAGAAACAGAGGGCAGATTCAGGAGCGATTCAAAGACATAAAGAATTATCAGAGGCATTAGCAAAATTGAAGGCAATGAATGAACAGATGGTAAAAACAAAAGATGAGAAAATTGCTCAATTATCAACTCAAGTAGAGAAGTTCAAGAGTATTCCCCAACTTGCCGATTTCAGAGCAGAGGCAATACAGATTAATAAGGCACTAATAACACAAATAAGATTGTTGTGTCATGAAATTTCCCAAGTTGAACCTCTGTGCGGCATAACAACATCTATAATAGATAAATAAGTTGATGCCAGGCAGGATTTAGAGCAAGCCGATGAGAATTTAACGGATTTTCTTACTTGGCAGGACACTAATGAGGGACAAGCAGTGAACTTGCCTAAAATCTTAGAATCCCATAAAGAAATTCTATTCATGGAGTGGCAATCCCAATTAATGAAAGAAAAGAGAGCGGTTTCTAGATGCAAATTATCTACAAACAATTTGATTGACTTGATTAACAATACTCTCTATTTATCTAACATGATCTCTCAATGTACACCAGGTAAATTATTATCAGCCAAGACATTGGAGCAATCATGTTACCAAGAGCTAGAAAAGAATGGGAGATTGATCACAGGAATTAAAAGTCTAACTTGGGACACCTATTGGTTGTTCCTAGTAAAACCATACAGCCAGAGAGCCGCTCTCAAATTCCTAACGGATGCAATCGGGTGTATCATTCCCAATATACACGATGCCACCTATGTTTCTCAAATCAATTCTCGTCTCAGCCGCCCTCAAGAAGTGGAACCAATGCTGGCAATATGCCAACTCTGGACAAAAGGCAAACAACCAGAGTGATGAATCATGCTGCTGATTACCAGATTGCTATGGAGGAATATTCAAGATCGGGTTATACCATTTTAGTAGCATTTTAATTTTGTAGTTTGTTAGCTTAGTTTAATATTTATAGACCCTTTCATGTATTTAGAAAGGGTCATAAGTTTTCGTATATGACTTAAGCCTGAAGTTGCACTACTGTACTTCAGGCATATTCTTTTATGAAAACTGGACCAATCTTTCCAAATTTTGATAATGAAGCTTTTATGTGGATGTGCACTACTGCCTTTATTTGAAAGTATTTCTGAGTCAGAAGAAGGAATTCAAATTGCGATTGACGTTGGGAATGATTTGCAGCTCATATGGTACTATTAACTATATCTGAATTTATTCTTTTTATGTGAATTGTTTTTTGATCATTCTTTCTATTATTGAATATATGAATGTGTTTTAACAACAGACTTTATATTTTCCACTACTGTATGTTTATAGTTTGCTATTCTTCTAATCATGCGTGTATTAGTAATATAAAAAGAGAAGTGTAACATCGTTTTATCAATTGCTTTGTTCAACTATTTGAACGAAGAAATTATTATTTAAATGAATGTCTTTGTTTATTGAATAGTGTCATCTATATGCCTACCAACGAACACAGATCACCAAACGTTGCACTTAAGAATAGAAGCTTCCCGAGATAAAATAGTCATTTACATTTTCGCTCATAGAATAAGTCCTCCATTCATTATCACTTATTATAAAAACAATCATTCATCCACCCCTTTTTATTCATTACTGGGAAACTTGTCCCATTATATCCAGTCGGAGCCACCATCCCAAACGGAAAAGGAGTTGTATTAAGGTCCAGACCGGGTGGTTATCCCCCGATGTTGATGTAACAATTTTCAGGGCATAAACACAATGAACGGGCCCAACTGCAATTTTGCTGATCTCACCAAAATCTCCTTCAATACCAGCGAACACATATCCATTTGCTTAACAAGATCTGCAATACTTTCCTTATCCTGGATGTCCAAGGTTGCAAAACTAACCAAGGAAAAGTCCTCATTCACCTCACACAATGCATTGGTGAGTTTTCTGTACGAGGATCCTGATCTAGATATTGTTGTAAATATGATAGATCTTGCACGAGCTCTCCATAACTCTCAATAAGATCCATCTCAGACAATACGCCAATGTGTAGCACCTTTAGATGCATCATGGTTGTCAAAGACAGCAACAAAACATTAGTATATTTCCCAGGTTCACTACAAAGATGAGAATCAAATATGTGGACTGTTGCGAGTCTATAGTCCATCCTCTTCTCCAGTAGCAAGCTTAGATCCATCAGCACTAAATGCAAGGCACTTTTGAGGTCCTATCTCTTGCATAGGAGACAAAACCATATCCAATACGTTCAGTTTTGAATTTCCATCCAATTCAAAAAACCTGCTTAGAGCAGAAGAAATGAAAATTTTTTGATTTTTATTGAAGCTGTGATGAATTTTGCCTTGGAGACTCTATGCACCACGTGTACACCTAGAGCATTGTGTCGGCTCTGTGCACCACGCCAGAGCAAATTAAATCAATCAGAATTGGCCCAATGCACCGTGACTTCCTCCAATGCGTCGCGCGCACTCTAAATGCAGTCTTGGCTTGAAAATTTACAAGTTTTTCCCTTCCACAGCCTAAGTGAGCTTTCACTTGAGCTCTTCAATACAAATGACATTGATACGCATAGAAATATCTTCATAAAAACATGGCTTTGATTTTTGTTTCTCAAAAACCCATCTTTGTAATGTTTGGCATCGGCACTTTTTCACATTTTAATACAACTTTGTTTTTCAAATTTCCTTTTTGAATTTGGCTTAAAATGATGGCTTTTCTCGGTTTATTTTTGCAGGGATGGTGGCATTGGAATTCGGAAAAGGATGACCAGAGGCTGCATTTGAAGTACTTCATGACGGAGGACTTTAAAAATACATACTTATTATAAATAATTAATTTGACGATTTCTTCTTCAAAACAGAGTTTTGAAGAAGAAACATCCTTGAGCATTATTGATGATACGAATTTTGGAATGACAAATTATTGAACACATCCTCATCACCTGTGGGCGTTATTTGACATTCTGAAGACCAAACTCTAGACCTAGAAACTGAAGTGACTCTTTTTGACCAAAATACCTTCTATGACTGTGAATGGCTAAAATCAACTTTAGTGAACTTTGATAAATTTCGACCAACCCGATAGGTATAAACATGAGGGAAATGAGAAAACAAATCCCTTCTGTCAGACAATGGCATGCCCCTAACGGAATGCAGATGAATGAGCTAAACGAGACACCTAAAAATGAAATGCAATAAGAGAAATGATCTCTGACAGAGGGATGACAAGACCGACTCTAACATTGGCTCCAATTTGGATGGTAGCTCCTAGGAGGTGCTAAGAACTACAAATATTTGGGAGAGAAGACAGTGCCTTTGTCCATTGGGCTATGGAATCATTATTTCGACAAACAACACAAAACCCTTGACTCATTTGTTAACTGAAACTTGACTCAAACTAACTCAATTTTGCAACCAAAATGACTGAAAAACTAACTCGACAAACTCAAACCAAAACTGCAATGAAACAGGAATGAAATTCTACCTTTGGCTGCTTATTTATTTACAAAATCTACCCTACTTTGCTTCAAAGCTAATAGATCAAGTAATACTGTAATGCTAGATCAACCATTCAAGTAACTGTGACAAGGATGCTGCTCGAGAGTGCTTCCACCAAGACACATATGTAATTTCTGGAAGCCATACATGCACATAATGAGTTTGGTTATGTAAAAGACAAGTTAATCTATCATTCAAAATGAAAAACATTTCCATGTACATTGCAATAGGATCACAAAAGCCAGACTCCGTTTTCTGCCCCAACTCTGCAATACATACTTCCAGGTGCACACTGTTAATGCAAACATCCACATGCAGCTCTATTGTTTCTCATTTTGAAGGAGGGAGAGTTTCCAAGAACTTTATGGGATCTCAAAATTCATATGATTGGATCTGATCGTTTAAATACTTAATCTCCTTCTCAACTCTTTCAACAAGTAACTCGCAGAAACCAGTTTTAGCTTCAAGAGGAAACTTCGGAGATCTAAAACAATGAAGCACGACAATGAAAAATTCTTCATTAATTTCAATATCTACTAACTGATCTCTAACTTCTTTTACAATTTCACAAAGCGTAGGGTTTTCCACATACCCTACCATTGCATGAATGGATAAACGAGCACTAGAATCTTTGGATTGAGTTGGATTCGCCAGGTGAATGTTTCAGCCTTCATATGTCTGATCAATATCCACCATCAACAATCAGATCTGAACTTGATACACGTACTGGGGCAAGACAATCTACAAATCGAGTGTCACATTCACAAGCTAGACTGGAGATTAACTGAAGCAACCTTTATCTACTGCGCACTCGTAGAGAAATAGTAGTTCGAAGGCTACCTGGCATAACTTCAGGCTCTGTTTGTAGCTCATGAAACAAACAACACCAACGAGAAAACCATTTTTCCCTAGTATGGTCGCCACTATGTTAGAGCCTAAATCTGCCTTAGGCTGAAGGAAGGAAAAACTTAGGGTAACCACAAACCATGCTCAGCCTCGTAGCTAGCCCTACGAGGACAGGAGAGGACTCTCTCCAGGTTACACTCAGTAAAAACAAGAAATAGGGTTTGAGATGACTCAAAATGGATACTGATTTTAGGCTAGTAAATATATATAAAAGAGGTAGTTTAGTAAATGACTGAGTTTTCAGGGCTGTATGGGACAAAGAACAACACAACATGAGCTGAGAAATTAAATCAAAGACACAGAGTGTTTCATGAGGCAAGATACGCAGGAAGTTTAGCAATCAAATTTGAAATAATATGGAGTGGAAAGACTATTGAGAGGTTGAAAATGGCATAACCAATGAATCCTTTTCAAACAAAAAAAGACA
>APFE030934180.1:113906-126983 GCA_000404065.3 Pinus taeda | reverse complement strand
TCTAACTAAAGACTCAAAAAATTGAAAGCTAGGCCAACTAGGAGCACAGAGCACACACTATAAAGTCCCTCAAGATACATCCAGTCAAACAAATTCCAAGTATTTCCGCTCCGGGTGATTAGGACCGGACACCAAAATACGAGAAAGTAAAAAATAAGGGGCCTTCCAAAGATAGTCTGGGATGATGAGGGCCCAGGCCTATCAACGAAGGTAACAGAGGAAGTTACGCTGACCTCCTAACAACAGCCTGCGTCGGTGCAAGCCCCCAAGCTTCATAAGGGTGCCCTCCAGTAGTACCGTTGAGAGTGATACAACGTTGACCTCAGGTGCCACGGGATTCCCCTCCGCAACCACCTATGTAGTTCCCTAGGTGTAGCAACTATGGATACTAACTCGTCGCAGAAGCCAGGCGGAACAGTCGTGAGGTAAGTTCGGACAAGTAGGAGAGGGGGTATCTCTCTTCCCTGTCTTCACAGACCCTTGTGCTTAATTCCCAGATCTGGAGCTTTCCTGGCCTTCCTAACGCTATTCGATTTTCTCTCATTATTCAGACTCCTACGTTTGACATTTAAATGGCCTTGGAGAGTTAACTCTCCACTCGCCTAATCCAAGGCCCTAAAATCCTAAAACTTGTTGGTGTATTTAACTTAAAAGAAAAAAGTTCTAGTGAATTTTAGTTAGTGCTTGATTTTAAAATGGGTTGTTCTTTAAGTCAAGGGATGACGGAAGTGAAACTAGTGGTGTTTTTTCGACGCAAAAGAAATTAATAAAACCTGACTATATGCATGTGCACTTATCTTTGTTTTTCGATGAAGAGTAATTTATACAGGGTTCGAAAGGAAACTTCTAATGAAACAAACTTTTCTTTTCGTTTTCGTTAATTCACACTTCACACTCAAAAAGTTAACAAAACTATGTATGCCTAAAGAGATGCAAATCTATCCTAATGCAACAACTATATGCTTGATGCAAGATTGAAAACAACTCTAAAAACAAGAAATGAAAGTTGCTTTTCTTATCAAATTTTCTTTTGCCACTTACAATGTCTAGATGGAATATGAAATGCTACCATTCATTTTGTCTAAACACTAAAAACAAAACTCAAGAAAAACATAAAGCACTTTCATTCACCAAAAGAAAACCAAATGAAAAGCAAGTTCAAGAAAACAAAACAAAACTTTTCAAAAAGTTCTCTTCAAAGTAGCAACAAAAAAGTCTTTTCAAAAATGCTCTCAACAAAAACTGAAACTTTGCGATCGAAACAATAAGCAACAACCACTTTTGCAAGCTGACACCACACAATAGATGAAAACTCAACAAAAACAAATGTGTTTAAAGATGCTTTTTAACAATCGAAAGCAGCAATGAAAGCTTTCATAACAAAGACCAAAAAAAAATCAAAAAGACAATTTCAAGAAAGTATCAATTGACAACTTTCATGAAACAAAGAAGTAAACGGTCACAAAAAGCGGTTTTGTCAAGCAAACAAAAAGTCACCAAAAACCAAATCCAACACAAAGATTGATAACAACCTTTCTGCTCTGATAAATCAAAGCAGCCAAGATTCCAACAAGAAATCTTGTGTGCTTTTAGCAAAAAATGATGACGCTTGCAAACACAAAACAAGACCAATCCTCCTTACAATCAGAGAGAAATCGGAGTAAGACACTTGCTGTAAAACAAACAACTGATACTGACAGGAATGACTATTTCAAACTGCATCAAACCACCAGACAAACTTTAGAGACACAAAAATTTATAAATCTTGAAAGTTGCAAGATATACGCGACTGTACTTAAGTGCAGATTGCGTGTATACGCGACTGTGTCTGAGGAAACTTGCGAATACGTGGGTTTACTTCAGGAAATAAGCTTACGTACGCTTCTGTAACTAAGGAAAACAGTGCATATGAAATATTTCAAGAAAAATAAAAAACAAACTGAAGAAACTGGCAAAACTTAGAATTCAAGAACAGACCAGACAGTAACAGCGAACCAACAAGCAACTGAGCCCTGATTGGCTTGAAAAACACCCAAACTAGGAACAACAAGAGTGTTGTCCCCAGTGGAGTCGCCAATTCTGTTGAGGGATTTTCTCCCCTAGGGATTTTGGGTGGAAACCCTAGCAGACTGAAAGTTGTCTAAACAGAGAAACACACATACACACAGCCATTATGCTATTAAAAGCAAATTCTATAGTAAGAGGAGCGTACCTCAGGTCCTACGTTCGAGAAGTTCCTCAAGGGTCCAAACCCTTCTTCAAGTCCCTTTCGCTCCTCTGTCCTGAAAATAACCAATTCCAAAGAACACAACAGTATATGGACAAAGACATAAAGAAATCATCTTTATGTTATAAAATAAGGAAGTTAGTTATGAACTTTAAACAACTATTCACATATGAAATTCAAACATGAACATCATAAACATAAAGAAGAAGCATATTGAGAACAAAGACATGTTTCTTTATTATAGACAAATAGAATGTACAAAAGGAGTAATATCACTTGAGTAACCTTTCGCAGGCTCCAAGCAAAGCTTCCTTTTGGATCCGTCCAGCCTCAAGCCTTAGCATATCTCCTTCCAAAACTCACTCCATGATGCCATAACTAATGGATGAACATCAACACACAAGGAAACAAGGGTTTCCTATACAAATGGGGGAAGTGCAGAAGGCACAAGGGTCTTCAGACCTGGTCAGGGGAAAATTTTCAGTATAATAACCTTTCTCTCTCTTCTCTCCTCCCTTAGGCCTTCCCTTTGATGTCTTTTTATACCACTCCCAAAGTAGTTTTTTTAGTTAGGAATTGGTTGGGAACAGTTGTGCCACGGGCACTAACAGGTGATCAGTAGGCAAAACCCGCGATCTCCGCCCGAAAATAAGGAGTTTTATATTTTTTTTAAGTGTTTTAATACATATATGCGGGTTGGGTATATGCAGACCCGCGTATACATGCGTTTAACTTGGGGAAATGTCACGTAGAAGGGATAAAACACTGTTTTTAAATTTGAGACCAGGTCTGGAAGGAGGGGTTGCCCTAGGCCATGAGTGCAGCATCACAAACCATAATAGTGAGATTTGGAGCTATAACAGTGGCCAAATAAATTTTAAGACATAAGAACAAGACTTGACCTTTTCATCTTTAAAGAGTCAAGAAAAGGACCAAAAGATGACTCTAGTTGCCGTCGAATATTTAATGAGCCTGAAGTGACAAGTGCTCAGATGAACCTTTTCTTTTAAGGAGTCTAAAAAAGAACAAAAGTGACTACTCTGGAGAACTAGGAAAAAGGTTTACCAAACAATTTGTAAAACTTCATATACACCTTGGTAGTCGTATGAAAACCAAGGACTTTCCGTACGACAATCAATCTTCCCGAATGTTGTGTTCAGTGCGTTACGATTTGCAAGGCGGCAGACACAGCTTCCTATGGATAAAGGTTGATAACCTAGTGGGGTCTCCCAATATATACTCGACGGTATGTGGGAGCACAAGTCCATACTAGACCGCTATTGAGTCACAGAAGGAGGAATCACCCAACCTTGAGTGAAAACAATAGTGACTAGGTTTAACGACGTTGGAGCACGTCTCTAGCCTAGACCTCTAAATGATGAGCATTATGTTCCAATGCGTTGTTAGATTTATTCAGTTCATTTTAAGGTTGATCTTGAATTACGTTTCGGTTTCAGGCCCTACTGGTGTATATAACAAAACCTAGGATGCAACTAAAATGAGTGAAATATCCTTTTCTTTCGATGAACACCTACTTACGAGAGGGTAGAAAGATCATTCCCAAACCAAGAAAACCAAGCCGAATGGATGCAATCACACAATGCATACAAACATCAATTACTACAGTGCATATGGGAACTACTAATGAGAGATTTTATCATTCGCTTTTCAATATGCAATCTTGAAATGCAAATTCACTTTCACTTTTGTACACTAAACAAATGCAAACTTTTGATTTTTTTTTTATGTTTTTTTAAACTCAACAAAACAAACAAGCAAGTGTGAAAGAACCAATTGATACAAACAATTGTGATCTATGTTCGGTAGTAAAAAGAAATCGAATCAATAGAAAAGACTAGTTCAATAACCGTCACTAAAAATCAACTAGAAACAAAGAAAGAGAAAGTCTCAATCAAACCAATAAGGGGCTGTAAACGAATCTTGAACAAGCCAGCAACCAAGACAATTGATTCAAGGAACTTGAAATAACAAACTAGGTCACATGGGCAAAAAAACAAAATTCATTCGACCAAGCCAAAGAACGAGTGCCTTGACTGTAAACAGTGAAAAAAAATGACTAAGCAAGCAAAAAATGGCAAGGGACCAAGTGGACTGGAAAAATCAGGAGGTATAACTGAGATGATCAATCCTATAGGTATCGTCATGGGTGGAACACTAGCAACTTGCACTGAAAAAGAGCTACCCGTAGCAACAGAGCGTTGTCAGCACGGGAGTACACGCCTTTCCCGCGATGATCTAATTTCCAGGATCGTCGTGATTGTGTGGTGTTATTCTGCGATGCAAAGGATTTTACAAAAGGGTGATCGTGATGTCATCATGACTGTTAAACTAAAATCTGCGATGATGCAAAAAACAATGGCAAACAAGCCAAAAACTCCCAAACCAAAACCAGCCAATCTAACAGATAATAGAGGGACCTCCTAGATCAACCCAGGTGATCCAAAAGACTGCTAGTAAATCCCCAAAAGCAAAGAGAGACCAAATTCAAAATCAAAACAAGAGTAAAGAGAAAAACATAGGATAGAATCCCCAGCGAAGTTTCCAATTTGTGATGCAGGAAAGTGTTCCCTCTATGGATAGAGGCAACCCCTCTAGCCCTAGAGTGGGTCTAGTCACAAACAAGGACAAATCAATAATAACTTTCCTTAAACAGTTAAAGTTGGAGGCCTACCTCAACTGGTGGTCAATGGAGTTTTGTTGCACTGCTCCAACTTCCACTTCCTTCTCCTCAATGAGTGATCAACCTGAAACAAAGCAAAGCAAATACAACAAAGCACGTAACCAGATACAACAATGAACTATTTACTCACAAAGTCAAGAATTCATGAGCTATCAAGTACATCACATACAAGACATAGGAAAACATCATTGATTGCATTAATAATAAAATAAGAGTAAGCTTACAACCAAAGTCTTGACATCACAAGCCTGCTCATAGGGATCCAACCAGCATGTTCTTCAAGCATTCACTCTTTGAAGATGGATCTCCCAACATACAAAGGTCTCTCTCTCTCTCTCACAAGTTTTGCATAAAATCAAGGGCACTTCACAACCTTCCCCAAACTATCAACACTCTCACACTTATCACACTCACACCAGCTATCTATCAAAAGCACTAATAGCATTGCTCAATTCAAGAATTTTCCAACTACCAACTATTAGCTAATCATATCAAAATTGAGTATTTAAATATGAGAAGGAGTCTCCATGAAAGGGGGAAGAGAGAGCTTATCACCAAGGAAGGTAGCACAATTGATGGAACTTCCATGCCAGGGAAGGAAGGGTGACACAACCTATGCCAACAACTAGGTCTGAAGTCATCCAGAAGGCCGACTATTGGAACAAATTCGCCCAATCTGGGTCATCGCGGGTACATAACTTAACTTCAGTGCTGACATCGCGGGTGAGCAACGCAGATAGTCAAGTCATTGTTGAAGATAATAAGAAACCTCATGTTGGGGTATGAAATCGGACCATTGCGGGAATCAGATGTACTTCCACTCTGGCAACACGGCTGGACTGTTCAGGAGTGTCATTCAGCGCGTTTTTATTAAGCCCATAGTCGTGATGAGGCAAATAACTTAGGAAAAGTGGGTCAATTAGCATGATCAGAGAACATTTGTTCAACATGAGCATGTTCAACTTGGACACATGACATAGTAGATGGACTGGGGGTGAAGGCAGTGACAAATTACTGTGTAATAGGGCTTCTTCAGCAAGATCTCATCTAAGAGGTTGGGTACCTCAAGGATCATGCCCCTCCTCCTTGGGACAATCACTCTATATCGCCCCACCTCCTACCTGGAGGTATGGCTGCATGTGATCCCTCAGCCCACCTGGCTCGAAGTTTCCGCCTACTGGGGGTCTTTGCATGAGTAGATGTCTCTACTCAATCTCCACTTAGCTTCCCCTATTGTGGCTACTCCACAACCTCCTGAAGCTGCTGCACCAATCGTGGCTCCTCCACAATCGTCTGAGACTTCTTCTGGCGCTGCATGTTGAGAGGTAACGTACTCTCCCTCTCAACCACCAAGTATCTAACCTTTGCCTTACTCCTCAAGGCTTTGCATGCATCTAGTACCTCAAGTGCATATAAGTTCTTTGCTAGCACACCAATCTATTTCCACTTTCCCATTGTCCGAAATTTTCTAGAAGAAGAGCTGATTTTAAATCAAAGATATCTCCTTCATCCGAACTTCGATTCAGATGATTTTTTTTTTGGCTATTTTTCCACAAGGAATCAAAATTTGCTATTTATTTTTGAAAATTTTGTACAGAAAATTTCAGATCTGCTCTGTAAACTCTTGGCCCAAAACTCAAAACTTTGAAATCTCCTCTCAGTATATTGTTTTCTCTTTGATCACATGTGCTCTGATACCATGTGGAATTTTGTAGAATTTTTCCTACAAATCAGCTAGCTCTGATACCATGTAGAACTTTTTCTACAAATCAACTAGCTCTAATACCATGTAGAAATTTCCCACCTATATATCAACCTGGTAATGCAATGTACTAAAGCAAAACTCTTGATCTACTTCTACAAACAATTTAGCAGAAGTTTAATCAACCATGAGCAACATCAATAAGAACACATATAACTAATAAGAAGGAATCAATCGCACATAAGATAGAGGAATTTACCCAGGGAAAGCACCTGCCTAAAACCCCATCTCTATATTATCATACAAGTGGAAATATGGTCTGGATTACACAAAGCCTTAGCTCGGAAGCTATCCAGCTCTCAGTACAATCCCTCTACTGCTCATAGACAGTCAAAGGCTTCTCACAAACCTTCTCCTTTGCCCTCCAAGCCTCTTATTTCTATGCACAGTTTTTCCTAGGTCCTCCAGCTGCAACCTGTGTGATTCTCACCTCACACACAACATTGACCTCTGAAATAAATGCACAAACCTGAAGGAGATAAATCCTCATCATGGATGAGCTTCCTTTATATGAAAAATATTCATCCAGCTGATAGTACATTGTCCCTTCTCTGATCTCAGCTGGGTCTCTGTCTGAACTAACATGCATGAGTTATTTAAGCTATAATATTCAGTTATCTTAAAATACTAGTTGTTACATCCAGGCAAGCATTAACAAACCGAATCTCATTAATTTAACAACTTATTAAATTAATCTAACTAGACTTGACTCAGTTAATTGAGCCAACTAATTACAACTCATAATTAGAAGTCATCCTTATCTCTTTAACTGATGGATAAATTCCTCAATTAATAGATATACTGTTGCATGTCCCCACATAGACTTCAAGTTTGATTTTCCTTAACTAATTAACACAATTAATTAATTAATTAATATTTCCAAGTGATGTTAAGACCAAGATTAATTTTACTTCCTATAGATAGACTAGGGACTACTATAAATAGGAAGGGACCCAGAAATGCTATTTTTAGAACTTTCTATTTTTAGCAGTTCCACCTCTCACCCAAGGTGGCCAATGACCTCACTAGCCAAATTTCTATTTTTAGACATTCTATTTTTAGCACATTCTAAATTTAGCATTTCTTGTTGCCCACTTTTCAACATTGTTAACCCTGCCTTTGAAACCCATCTTTGTTGAAAGCCCTTTTAGCAATGGGGACTGGACTTCATTAGTGAAATTCATCCTCCATCCTCTGCCCAACATAAATGGATCCTAACTACCACTGATTCTTTTACCAAATGGATAGAATCCATTCCTTCAAGAGTTGCTACTGACTCTGTGATAATAAAGTTCCTAGAAACCAATATCCTTTCTAGATTTGGTTGTCCTAGGAAACTAATCACTGGTAATGATGTAGCTTTCAAGTCAAAAAAGATGGTGGATTTTTGTCACAAATGTTACACAGTAATTTGTCACTAACTTCATTTCAGTTCTTCTACTGTGTCATGTGGCAAATCAACATGTTTATATCTTCTCATTGATAAGCAAGTGCTCTCCCTTACTGCAAATGACCTTATTCCTTAAGTTTCTGCCTCGTCGCGAGAAAACGCTTAATATACACAACGTTCCCATGTCCATAATGATCTCATCGTGACTCTGTTGCAGGTGTACATCTGTTTCCTACGACAGTCAGATTTCTAGACCTAGCGCAAGGTTATGAGTTATTTCTTGCAACAACGAATCTGCGTGCATTTCCTCATCATGATGTTGTCGTGAGTAACCAGTTTACGTCCCACGATGATCCATATTGGGCAAATTCATTCCAACAGTCAGCCTTCTGGATGTCTCCAAACTTGGTTGTTGGCATAGTTTCGCCCTTCCTCCTCTGGTATGGCAGTTCTGTCATTTGTGCTACCTTCCTTGAGGATGAGCTCTCTCTTCCACCTTTCATGGAGGCTCCTTCTCCTATTTAAGCACTCACCTTTGATATGCTCAACTATTTAGTAATTCCTTGGGTTGAACAGTGTTGCTAGTGCTTTTGATAGATAGCTGGTGTGAGTGTGACAAGTGTGGGATTGTTGATAGCTTGTGGAAGGTTGTGGAGTGCCCTTATCTTTTTGTTAAAGCTTATGAGTGAGAGAGAGACATTGTATGTTAGGAGATTCATCTTTGAAGAGTGAATGATTGAGGAACATACTGGTTGGACCCTCTGAGAAGGCTTGTGAGATCAAGACTTGGTTGTAATATTGCTCTCATTTCATTATTAATACAATCAATGATGTTTTCCTATGTCTTGTATGTAATTTACTTGATAGCTCATGACTTCTTGACTTTGTGAGTAAATAGGTCATTGTTGTTTTCCAGTTATGTGCTTTGTTGTATTTTCTTTACATTGTTTCAAGTTGATCACTTGTTGAGGAGAAGGAAACGGAAGCTGGAGCAGTGCAACGAAACTTCATCGACCACTGATTGAGGTAGGCCTCCAACAATGACTATTTAAGGGAATCAATTGTTGATCTGTCTTTGCTGTGACTAGACCCACTCTAGGGCTAGAGGGGTTGCCTCTGTCCGCAGAGGGAACACTTTCCTACATCACAATTTGGCGATTCTACTAGGGAGTCTGTCATATGTTTTTCTATTGATTGCTTTTGCTTGATTTTGAGTCAATGACTTTTGGATTTTGGGATTGAACCATCAGTTTTCTGGGTTACCTGGGTCAATCTAGGGAATCCCTTTGTTGCTTGTAACAATAGACTGGTCTTTGTTTGGGATTTTTTCTTTGCCTTTCATTGTTTTTAAGATCATTGCTGAAAAATTTTAAAGAGTTGCACCGACGCCGCGTTGTCTTTGTTTTATAAGTATGTGCATCACTAAATCCTATCACACAGTCGTGAAAACTTACCATCGCGTGAAATACGTGTACTTCTACGACGACGTCACTCTGTTGCTATGGTTAGTGGTTGATCGGCACTAGTTTCTTGTGGTACACCCACAACGATTCCTATAGAATTGTTTTTTCAATTCTGCCTCCTGAATTCATCAGTCTGGTTCATCCCTTGTCGTCCTTCTCTTACCTATTAGTTTGTTTTAATTGCTTTTAGTTAAGGTGCTCACTTTTTGATTTCATTAAAGTGAATCTTGTCTTTTTGGCCTTGTGACCTAGTTTTTCAAGTTTTGAATTATTTGGCTTGGTTACTTGTCTATTCAAGATTCATCCACAACCCTCCTGTCGGTGTGCTTGAAGTCTTTTAATCACTTGTTTCTTGTTGATTGATGTTTAGTGTTGTTTGTTGAACCAATTTCCATGTTGATTCAATTGTTTCACTACCAGACATAGATTATAGTTGTTTGGGTCAATTAGTTCCACGCTTGCTTGTTTGTTTCTTTAGAATTCAAAGCTATCAAAATCAAAATATTGCATTCACTAGTATACGAAATTGAAAGTCTATTTTTCATTTCAAGTTTTTCGTGTTTGAGAAATTAGAAAGCAAAATTTAAATCTCTCATTAGTAGTATCGATGCACTGTAGGGATTGAGGTGTTCGTACATTGTGTCTCTTGAGTGACTACATTTGTTGCCCTTGGTTTTTTCTTGATTTGGGAATGATCTCTCTACCCTTTTGTAAGTAGGAGCTCATCGAAATAAAAGGTTCTTTATTCATTCTAGTTGCATCCTAGGTTTTGATATACATACAGTAAGGCTTGGAAACTGAAACACAATTCAAGATCAACTCTAAAATGAACTGAATGAACTTAACAACGCATTGGAACATAACACATATTATTTATAGGTCTAGGCTAGATACATGCTCCGGCATCGTTAAACCTAGTCTCTATTGTTTTCACTTAAGGTTGGGTGATTCCTCCTTCCATGATCCAATAGCTGCTAGCACGGACTTGCGCTCCTAGTACCATCGATTATATGTTGGGAGACCCCACTAGGTTATCATCCTATATCCTTAGGAAGTTGTTTCTGCCGCCTTGCAAACTGTAAACACCAAACACAACATTTGAGAAGATTGACTGTCGTACAGGAAGAACTTGGTTTTCATATGATTGCCAAGGTGTATATGCAGTTTTATGGGTTGTTTGGTAAAAATTTTGCTAGTTCTCCAGAGTAGTCACTTTCATTCCTTTTTAGACTCCTTAAAAGAAAAGGTCCATCTGAGCACTTGTCCTTTCAAGCTCATTAAACCTCGAAAGAGATAGAGTCACCTTTTCGTCCTTTTATCAACTCTTGAAACATGAAAAGGTCAAGTTTTGTTCCTACATCATAAAATTTACTACACACGAAATATTCCTGGTAACAGTTCGAGTTCTTGATGATAGTGCAAGTGTTTTTTCAGGCTCGTTCCCGATGGCAATATTCCCTGAGTCTACCAGCCAAGGTCTTCCCCTAGATGGAAATCCTGGTCCATTTCTGCCTTTTGGAAATGTTGGTGCTTCGTATATGGCAACATTGTCTTTGCCTGGTTTAACCATCGGTCTACCCTTTTGGTTGTTTTCAACCTCGGTGGTCCCGAGAGTCATGACTCATGTTCCACTGTCTCCTTCATCTAAACCACAACATGTTGATTCCAAGACTAAGCCTACACCTTCTTCCCCTGTTTCCTCGCCTTCATCTCCTCCTTCGCCTGGTGAACGTTTCACATCTAGTAACCAAGAGACTAAGAAGAAGAAGAATAAGAAGACAAAGAAGAAGAGGAAGTCCAATAAGCATAAGGCCACCTATGCAACTATTTCTCCAAGTACATCTCAGGTTGGACAACCTTCTGCTCCTCCATGGAAGGTTAAGTTTCCTTGTAAATTGTGCAAGGGTGACCATCTTCTTCGTGATTGTCCTGGCATCCCTAGGATCTTGGACGTATGGTCTCACAATCCGGCTCATCCCTCGTCATCCTCTGAAGCTCACGATAATGCTATCTTATCAACTGGCAGTGGTAGGAAGAAAGGGAAGATTCGATTCCCCTGTAGGCTATGTGAAGGAAACCATCCCCTTCACCTTTGTCCACTCATGGATAAAGCTTCTGCCGTTTTGGAAATTCTTACAGCTTCTTCACCTCGACTTCCCGTTGGCTATCAGAGGCTCTCTTCAAAACCTCTCCCCATTGACAAAGATATTGACTTAGATTCTTCTCTTGTCCATCCTTCTCTTCCCGAACCTGGTTGTGGTCAACCCATTCTTGACCAACCATTGGTCGGAAAGAGTGTCGACTTGGATTCACCACCAATGGTCCACTTTGTTCCCAATGAGCATCATGATTCTACTACTCATGTTCTTCTCATCTCATTAGATTCTCTAGATCCTGAGAATGACCCTCCTATCCCAACTGATTTAGTGAGTCCTTCTTTGGTTCTTGTAGAGCATGGGGGCAATCATACAATTCCCCCACCGAGTAGTTCAGTCATTTCCTTTGACTACAGTCATTTGACTGGATTCAACCTTCCATCCTACGTGCCTTTCCAAATCACAGTACATGCCTATGATAAGGAAATACCTGACACTGTCTTGGATGAAGGTGTATCAATTAGCCTCATGCCTTTCACTACTTGGAAAGCTTTGGGCTCCCCACAGCTTGTGCTAATCAGCAGAATCTGTTAGCGTTTGACGGAGGAACCATTCAACCTTTAGGGATCCTTCTGAATTTTCCTGTTACTTTGGGAGGCAAAACCAACTATATAGACGTAATGGTTATCCAAGGTGCTTTCGATTTCAGTGTTCTCCTTGGCCGTGACTATATTTATGCCATGTGGGCTCTTGTTTCTTCACTTTTCCGTGTGGTTTGTTTTCCGCACGATGGAAGAATGGTGACTATTGATCAATTGTCGTTATTTAGTCACCCAGTGCCTCCTACACCACCATCATCCCCCATTAGTTCTTATCCGCAAGCAGTACCTTCCTTGCCACAGGTCAATTATGTGGCTACCCGTTCCGTCCCTGCCTCTGCTGATGATCATGCAGATGGTCTCGTACATCATGTACTAGGGGCATTGGAACCCGATCTGTCATTAATGCCTCATGACATGTATTCCTCCGAGAGTGTGGTTCTTCCATCCCGCTACGACCTCTTGGGAGCCATGTTCCCAGAAGGCCCATGAAAAAGAGTCCCAAGGATAGTTCGTTCCTGTGTCAACCTCGTTAAAAAATGAAACCGAGTGTCACGAGCATAGTTCCTTGTCTTGTGTCAAGCCCATTAAAAAATGAAACAAGGAGTCCCGAGGATAGTATGTTCCTATGTCAACCTTGTTAAAAAATGAAACAAGGGTTATGAGGATAGTTATTTTATTGTGTCAACCTCATTAAAAAAAGAAACACCTCCCTTTCGAAATCGAGTCTTTGATTAAGATCTCGTAAAATCCAAGTCGAGTCTTTCCAAGATCTCGAAAGTGAACCTTCATTCCATCCACCTCGTTGAATGCAATGAAGCTTGGGGGGCATGTACCTC
>APFE030934180.1:77732-112951 GCA_000404065.3 Pinus taeda | reverse complement strand
CGGGTCTACAACAAGGGGGATACCCACCAGGTCCGAACCTTGGTTGGTAGCTCCTTTTCCGTTTGGTATGGTGGGTCTGACTGGGGATATGGGACCAGTTTCCCAATTTATGAGTGTGTGTGTGTAGAATTTGATATTTCTGATCTAACAGTTCCTAATTAAGATTCTATAATTCTAATTTTAATCTAATGACATGCAATTGTATTCTAAGAAAACATAAATATCTAATTCTATACTAACCCGGGATGTAATCTTTCTTTTGTGCGATCTAAAATGATTTCAAATAAAAATTGGTAATAAAGATCATTCAATTGTTATAAGAAAAGAATTCAATATAGATGAACGACTTCACATAAAAAGTTAGGCGAAACAGTTTAGACAAACATATCGCACAATAAGCTATTCATACATTAAGCATAAATAAATAGCTATCACCGTACAAAAGTGCCAAATGATAACTCAGGCATTCAGGCATTAATATATAAACAACTGAACTTGAATATCACTTTAACACAAAAGATAGCAACAGTTAAGAGATAAAAGTACCATTTATAACTAGTTCTACTCATGAGCTTCAAGTGATAATGATTTATCTCTTCTTAATCCAACATCCACTAAGAGTACAGAAGTGCAACATCAGTAGTAGATATCAAATGCAAAAATCAATAAATCATGTTCCATTCATTCATCAAAACCTCCTTGGAGGGTGCAAAGTGCATGTTTTGAGGACAAGTTTTTGATAAATTTCTGGACCCTTCTCTAAATGCATGAGAAGGGTTTAAGTAATACTAACTACATCTAAAAATAAAGTATTTACGAAAATATAGGATACGTTTTAAATGACCATCCTTTTTCTAGGCAAAATAAAGCAAAACTATTTCTAAAATTAAATCTAACATCTAACTATTTATGTACTTGCTCCTTAACATCGCAAGCATTCAGCATTTGCTTGAGAAGAGTCAGTTGGCCGACTTCAGCCTTTAACTGTGCTGCAAAAACGGAATCAGCGAGAGCTGGCGCCATCTTTTCGATAGAATTGATGATGCTTTTAAGAGTCATATACTGGCTGTGTGGTTTCACCAAATACTTTGAGGATATTTTTGACCATTACCACTGATTTTCGGATTCAAGTTTTACCTTTTATCTTTAACATACTTTTTCGGAATTTCTAGAGCATACAGGTAACTGAGTAATTAGAAGCTTTCCATTTCGAGAAGTTTTACCTAGCGATGCGTGATTAGCGCTAGGCGCCAATCGCGCATCGGAAACTACCTCCGTTTCTTGATCCAGGCTTCCTTGGTGCGATTTTCGCCTCTTGATTACTTTCTTTTAGTGGCGGTAAAGCTCAAATTTTATGAAAATAGTAATTCCGTAAGTTCTTGACCCTGAGTCCCAAACTGTCTATTTTTGATGTCAATGCTGCTCCATACCCATTTCACCACACCTATGTAGGGGGGGAATTTTGGGTCTCGCCGCTAGCCGGTGTAGGAATGAATAGGCTAAATCTGCAACTGATGCTTTGGAAGACCCCTATGAAGCAGCAGAAGCCGTAACCTCCATCACCTTGGGATTTTCTTCTTCAAGTAGATTATACATGCCTTCCCAAGTGGTAATATCTGCGTCTCTATTGCATGCAGTGTCTATGTACAAGGACGCCATTTCTTTATCTTTAGACATTGGAGCCTTGCCTTCCTTTCCCATAGTACCTTGTATACTGCTTTGTATATTTCTTTGCTTTTTGTTCCTGCAGTTTAGAAGTGAGATGAGAGTAATGATAAGGAATAGTGACAGGAAAGCTTTAAATGTCGAAGACATGCAAAAGTATATCACCTTACATGAACTGGCTCTTTGATAAACAGAAAACCATATTTTATTAATAACTGGAAACTAACCCATTAATTAGCATTAAAGCTCATAACCAGGTCTCGTTTTATGAAAAAAAATTTCAAATAGTGAGCCGAAATATTTTGCGATGGAGGGATTTTTTGTGATTTGCTTTGCAATATCGCAGATTGTTGCATCGCATTATCGTGAGATTGCAATATCACAATATTATTTTTTCGTAAGATCGCTTTGTCACTCTATCGCGATATCGCAATATCGCATGGTCGCAATATCGCATAGTCGCAATATCGCATAATCGTTATATGTGCTTATTTCGTGTTAATGTATTTCTTGCGAGATGCGATTTTGCGATATGCGCCATTGCATATCGGCATTTTCTACAGTTTTCCAACGGAAGTGTGCTTTAAGGCATGCGATGTGATATATTTGTTTTTTAATATGTAATCACGCATCGCAAATCTTAAAGGTTGGCTTGTAAGAAGGCAAATCTTAAGGAGTGATTTTATTTTTTCTCATCATGAAACTTAAGCTTTTTGGGTTTTTCAAAAGGTATTTTCCTAAGTTTATGATGGTAAGTTTTATTAAAAAAGGAAATACAAGCACTAATTCATTTTTTCAATTTTTTGACTAAGGGTCTCCACTTATTTAGTATTAGTAATAACACTAAATAAGAAGGGGGGTTGTTGGTGGCCACAACAATTGGCGATTCACTTGGAAGAACCAGTTATCTTTATCTTTCTTTTGAATTTTCTAAACTTCCAAAATAGAAAATTTTCCAGAAAGTTAAACTTTATTATAGAATAATAAAGTACATTATGCTTTAACCTGTCAATGATATTTTGTCTCTTCTATTTTCAACTTTGATTATTTGCTTCCTCAAACTAGTCCTTGTATCTACATCAGTCATTACTTGGTTTATAAAGATAAAGCAAATCCCTCTTTGTAAATCAGTTTTAAATATGCTCATTTGTCGTAGGTAGAGCCTTTGCTACCAGCAGGCGTTCATAGCCTCGACAGGGTTACTTGTTACCCAACAATGATCCTGTATCCTACTTAGAGAAACATGCAATTTTCAAAGAGGAATCCATATCCATACTTATTGCTTTCATTTTCTTTTTTATCGTTAAAGAACAATGTCTTGGTTTGATAGCCAATTTACGACACAGTCATTCACTTGATTTATAACTTTGCTGAACAAGCTGGCTCGTGATGAGACCCCTTGCCTTTTGATTGCAATAATCTTGAGTCATTGCCTTGTTGTGGTATGCAATATTGGCAAACTCGGCAAGTTATAATATCTGTGATTATGATAAGCCGGCTCGTGATGAGACCTCTCACTCTTTAAGATAAAGTGTATCCTTGGATTGTTTCTCTGAAAGTTGTAATTTCCTAAGTAGGGAGGAAGTCATTGTTTCCTTAAGATAGCTCTGGACGACAATAGTAGAGTTTTTTGGAAAGAGCTTTTCTACAGAGAATCTTTGTTTTGTTATTGATACCTTTCATTGCACTGATATAAAACAATTTCTCACTAAAGGTTGTTTTATCAATTTTTTTTATAGTTGAAACTAGTATCATTTCTAGGCTAAAGTCTTTAATTGTATCTTTCAATAATAAAGATCAATTTTCTAAAAGATTTTCTATTTATACAAGCGAAAAATCAAAATCGGAAAGAGAATTGGTGTATTTTTCGTAAATCCCTAATGTAACCATTCACAACTAGTTTTATTATGAAAACAAAAATCTAATCTACAAAATAGAAGAATGATCTTCTAAGGAAAATATTTCTTGAGAATTTGACCGTTAACAGGTAAAGAATCTCTCTTTCCTGTTAAATCCTGTAACATAAAAGTGGACGGACCTATGACTTCTATGATTTGGAAAATGCCAAGCCACATTTGTTGAAATTTTGTATGTTTCCATTTTTCTTCATGGGCCTTGTCCCATTTTAAAACTAGGTCTCCCATCTGGAAATCTTTTCTAGTCATCATGTTTGAATCAAAAGAGGATTTCACTAATGCTTGATGATGAGCGTGAGTTCTTTTGGCCTGTTCTTGTTGTTCTTCTAGCTTAATTATTTCCATTTGCCTTAGTTGTAAGGAGGAAGTTGGTACTTCATCAATATAGTGAACTAAAGACAGAGAAGGAATTGCTAAATGAGTCGCAAGAACCACTTCTTTTCCATAAACTAAATTGAATGGAGAAGTGTCGATGGAGGCTTTTTGCGTTATTCTATCTGCCCATAAAGCATATGTCAAAGACTTATGCCAATTTTTATGATTTTGGTCAACCATTCGTTTGATAATCCTTATTAGTTTTTGATTTGTCGATTCAGCTAGCCCATTCCCCTGTGGGTAGTAATTGGTAGAATATTTAAGTTTGAAACCTCTTTTAAGTGCAAATTCAGTCAATGTGTTTCCAAAAAAGTATGATGCATTATCAAACATTAAAGCGGAAGGAAACAAAAACCTGGTGATTATAAATTGATCTATGAACTCAATGATATGTTCAGAATTAGCTGTCTTGAGAGGAACTGCTTCTACCCATTTAGTAAAGTAATTCTTTGTTGTCAGGATATATCTATGCTATTTGGAAGAGTGAGGAACAATCTCACCTATTATGTCCAATCCCCATTGATCAAAAGGTTGTTCAATGTTAACTAGTTGTAGTGGCAAGGATGGTTTCTTTTATCTCCCAGTAGCGATTTGGCAGACTTGACACTTCCTCACGTAATTGTGCTAGTCTTTGAATAATGTGGGCCAGTAATAGCCTGCGCATAAGACCTTATGTGCAGTAGCATCTCCAGCATAGTGTCCGCCTGCTGGCCCATCGTGGAGTTCCTACAAAAAAAAATTAGCTTCAGATTCTTCAAGACATCTAAGGAGGATAGAATCATAATTTATTCTAAAAAGAACATTGTTCAGGAGCTGATATTGTTTGGCTTTCAACCTTAGAGCTCTTTTCTTGGTGTGATCGAGGTGTGAAGGAGCATATCCATTCTTTAGATAATAAATGATATCAGCGTATAATGACTCATTATCGTTTAGGCTTACCTCATACATGTGTATGTCTGCAGATGGAATTTCAGATATAAGCGATGCTCTGGCCAGCATTTTACAAAAGCCTTGACCTTTTACAATACTTGCTGGTTTGATTTCTACATCATATTCCTGTAAGGTAGTAACCCAATTGGCTCTTTTCTCACCTACATCTTTTTTTACTAAAAGATTCCTTACCACTAGAAATGATACAATGATTTTTGTATGGGTTTTGAGTAGAAAGGGTCTGAAATATTTGATTGCTTTGAAAATAGCATAAGCTTGTTTCTCCACATCTGAATAATTTAATTGAGTCCCCTGTAAATTTGAACTAAAGAAAGCGATCGGAGCTTCTGCGTTTTCTTGATTGGCTTGAGTGAGTATTGCAGCATATGATCTATCAGATGCAAATGTATATAAAATAAAAGGCTCTGAAAAATTTGGAGTTACTAAAGACGGAGAATTCAAAATTGCTTGCTTGATCAGATTGAATGCCTCATATTCATCTTGGCCCCATTTGAAGTTTGAGTTCTTTTTTATCATTGCTTGTAAAGGAGACATGATTCTTGAAAAATCTAGAACAAACCTCTTTACAAAGTTTATCGGACCAAGGAAAGATTGCATGGCTTTTTGTTGTGAGGTAGGGATATTTCGGAAATCTCCTTGATTTTGTCAGGATCAATGTGAATTCCAGATTTTGACACTATGAATCCTAGAAGTTTTCCTTCACTTAATGCGAAAAAGGACCTTTTCGGGTTAAGTGAAATTCCATACTTCAAACAACGTTGGAAGATTTGTTTTAAATCTCTAAGATGGTTGCTTTGTTTCTTGGAATAGACAATTATATCATCCAAATAGATTACCACAGATTTATTAATTAAACCTTTGAATGCAATGTCCATGGCTCTCTGAAATGTGGCACTAGCATTGATTAGACCAAAGGGCATATTTTGATATACATAGGTTCCCCATTTGGTTCTAAATGTGGTTTTTAATTGATCATCAGGATGTACCAACACTTGATTGTATCCTGAGAATCCATCCAAAAAGGACATTAATTCTGACCCAACAACTACCTGTAATATTTATTCCATGGTGTTATCACTGAAAAGATTTCAAAGAAAAAGGGTAAGGTAAGGAAGAATTGGTCTTGGTCATTCTCATTGTTTTATTTAAGGAGTCTAAAACATAGGATAGAGTCTTGTTCCCTTTCTTAAATATGGTCAACAATCTTGTTTTACCCACCATTGGTCCCACATTTATTCAAAGTGTCATGTGTTAAGGTTGTTTCAAAAATTACATGCACTACGAAATCAACTAGGAGTTTTCATAGTGCAAACTCACAAAAATACACTATGTGCACTACGAAAACACTTAGACAGTTTCGTAACTAGGATATTTCGTAGTGCAAAACACAGAATTTACACTGGTTGCGCTACGAAATCAAGGATTTGTGCCAGATCTTGTCTAACTATCTTTTCCATCAAAATTCATTAATTTTTCATCACCATGTGTCAGTCCTTGAACCATGCCTATCACATGCATCCATTCATTATCATTATTAGATACGTTAGATGTCTTGTACGCATTCTTTCAAATTTCCAAAAGTAAGGTGAGGTGATTTAGTCTTGGTTTTTCCCGTGTTTCTTTCATGCATAAGAAGAAAATTGGCAAGCTTAAGGATGACACTCATCAAAATTTGTTAAAATCTCAAGTGAGGCAGTTCTCAATTTCAAATTCAAGTGAGGCAGTGTTCAAACCATACAGTGTAGGTTTATCTTCAAGTTTCCTTGCAGGGATTTCATAGACATGTTTGAAGAAAAGAAGAGTAACCAAGAGCCAGTTAACTAAAGAGAAAAAGCAAGACAGTGGTTACTAAGAGAATCCTGGTTTCAAAAGGAAGACTGAATGATTTGCTTCAAGCTATTGACATTGAGGAGCCTCCTCTGGTTCGAGCAGACTTGATAGAAACAGGTAAAGGCAAAACCAGAAAGGGCCAAAACCTCTAAAAAAAGCTCAAATTTGATGATCAGGTTTCTGAATTTTTTTTTAAGCGAAGAAGACTTGTGACAAGGCATTCAAAAGAGATACAAGAGGCAGAGCTAGAGGAAAGTGACAACAAAGAATTCAAAGTTCCTTGAAGAGCCTATGGTTCCACTAGTGCGACCATCACTAATACACAAAGATGACAGAAACAAGGCAGTTGGTATCAAGAAGAAGAATGTAGCCTTGAGGAGTTAAAAAGGTAATTTAATTCTTCCAATTTTGAGATTTCTCAACCTATGAAAAGGGCAATGAAACATGCAGTTGAAAAAATCCAATTTCAAAAGAGTAAAAGCCATTTGGAAATATGTAAAAGTTCCAAGACATGAACTAGTTGACAACCATGCTCAATATTTCACTTGGACTGTCCCTGCAATAAAGAAGGCAAGATATATCAGAAGGATCAATGGAAATTAGGAACTAAAATCAGGATGATTAAGAAACAGTTTGAGGACCTACAAATTTAGTTGAGAAAACCAGGAGGACAGTCTCAGCATAAAAGAACTGGGCAGTAAGTGATTGGAGCCTTAACACAATTTTGGTTAGAAAATTACCTTTTTGAAGTTGTTTATGGATGAATTATGTCAAATATATGTGGCCTATTGGCATAATATGAAGTTGTGAAGAAATCACAAGAAGAATAATTTTTGAGAAAAAACTGTGTTTTTTTATTCACACAGTAGTTTCGTAGCACGCTAGGAAACTGCTGTAGCTGCACATCATGATTTTGTGAGCCAATTTTGAGAGGAAAAAGGAACCCTTCTTGAATATGGGCTGCTACAAAGGATTACTAACAAGTTTTTAACATCAAGCAAGGGCAAAATAAGTAAAGAAGGACATTTTTGAACTCCAAACTTTATCAGTCAACTTATCAATCAACTTCTAGAAGAGTTTCTGAGAAGTTGAAAACTCCTCTCTTAAACATGAAAGAGGTTTTCATTATTAAGATACTAAAGTACAAAAACCTCTTCCACTTTCTTCAAATCCATTGCGATCTGGGAGAAATGAAGGAACAAACTTGCACTACGAAACTGCTGTAGGTGCAGTTTTTCAGAGGGATATTTCTCCTGTTTTACACCTATTTTTCAAAGACACATTATGGGCGGTAGGAAAGGTGTTTCAAAAAACAAAGAGATTTTTTTTGTTTAGAATGGATTGGTTCACAAAAGCCTCCTTCAGTTTTTCCAAATACATTTTTTATGAGAAGATATGAGCTCTGTCCCAAGACCTAATTTTCAGCCAAAACAAAGCAAGGAACAGTCTCCTAGTTTCTAGGAACATTAAAAGGATGAGTCATCAAGGGCCAGCTAGAGGGTTATGAGCACTATCAAATTCGAATTCATGGATTTATAGGTGTCAAAAGGAGTGTTTAATTCCTAGATAAGGTTGTTTGATCATAATGAGGAGTTACACTCCTAACCATTTTAGGTCTCTAGGACTGCTAGTTAGCTGTCATTTGCATTTAATAGTTATTTTTAAGTCTTAATAGGTGTCAGGCCAGGTGGAATTCAAATTTTCCTCATCCTAGAGGAGGAATCTAAGTCATGTAAAGAGATCTATATATAGGAGAAGATCTAATGTACAAAGGGTTGGCAATTTTCAAAGAAACAAGCACATTGTGCTATTGTATGTGACTGTATGTTTTCAGGTTAATACAAGGAGGTGCTTTAACTACTCAGGATTCAAAAAGAGTTTCAATGTTTGATTGTCCTCATGGATTCCTTCATATACTTACTTGCAGTGGTATAGACACATGTTACTTAGAATTCATTTGATAATGCTCTAACTTCCTTCATGTTTTTGTAGGCTGTGTTCCTTACATTATATCTCTGTTTTTCTTTTATGTTAAAACCCTCTATGCCTTGACTTCCATGTGAAATTGATCTCAATGTTGTACTAAAACACACTTTGACTCCATAGCCCAATGGAATTTTGTTAATTGGTATTTCAACCATTTATACTTGTTGTTCGAATTTTCCATAGATTTAGCCATCTAATTCATTATCAAAATCTTTAACCTAGTGAGAAAGCCCTC
The DNA here is from genome assembly GCA_000404065.3 of Pinus taeda. Classification (NCBI taxonomy): domain Eukaryota; kingdom Viridiplantae; phylum Streptophyta; class Pinopsida; order Pinales; family Pinaceae; genus Pinus; species Pinus taeda. Next base: position 103,993 of record APFE030934180.1, on the reverse strand, counting down.
TCAGGTTGAGGAGGCTAAGCCTCAACCAAAAGTTGGTTTGAAATAGTTACTCAAGGTCTACCTAATCACAAAAGCCTATCAAGGTATGATTTTGAGATAACATTTTGGTTCATCTGTCGGGAGCCTGAAGTCTATTCATTCCCGAAATTAAGAGGTTGAACTTCTGAAGATAGCAAGAGATCAGACATCTTTTTGAGGCTGCAAAACTACCTTGGCAACTCCACACATCGAATAACAAATTGGAAGGTGACTCCACTGCTAGAAGATCAGTAGCTTGATGAAGCTTCAAGATGAGTTCCACTGCAAGAATGAATTCCAGGTATGCTCCTATGAATCAGTCTCATGTCCCTAGTTTTCCAAATCCTATGCCAAAGCTTGATTGGTTAGAGGATCTTCCAATATTCAAATATGAAAAGAAAGACAATGTTACTCTTCATTTGGTTAGGTTTCATATGCATGTACGTAGTCTTAAGGTTCAGTTCCCTGAAGATTGTCTCATGAGGATGTTTATGACCACTTTAGAAGGAAAAGCATGGTCTTGGTATAAAAGTTTGGAAAATGGTTCAATATATTCGCTTGCTAATTTTCATGATGAATTCTATGAGATGTATAAAGAGTGTCATCCCTCCTTGTTGCTGGTCCAAAATTGTTGTAAACATTCTTTGAGTCTTATTCAATATTTGGAGGATTGTTATGATGATGATGAGTTAATGGATGAAGAAATTTTAGAGGCTCTTCATAACAATACATTTCAACACCAAGAAGAAAGTATAACATCCCATTAAATGCAGCATGAAGATCAACAGGGGTTTACTTATGAAAATCATATTATGTCCTCCAAGATTGATGTAGAGATGCAGCAGACTTTTCACTCTTCAGATCATAATGAAGATGAAAATGATTACAAACACCAAGAAGAAATACTGGAAGAAATTTTTTATGACCCTCAGGCAGAGGAAAAGGTTGTTCATTTTTGTAATTCCTTGCAGCAGCTTGCATCCAAGAATGATCTTTATAATGAAGAAAATTACATTGTTTGTGGGCATCATTCAGAAAGGCAGTTGGATAGCATATCAAATAATTTTGTGTGGCTGAGGATCATTTGTTTGAAGATATAGAATGTTATGAGAATCGTCAAACTAACCATGTGTTTTTTGACCCTATAGCTGACTACATGGAAACAATTTACTGTTCAGGCTTCCAGTTATATGTTCATCTTGAAGAACAGTTACACCTCATGTTTCCTTGGTTATTTCAGTATTTGGTTTATTTTTGCTTCAAGCACAGTCAAGAGATTCAAGTGTCAGATCAGATCGATGATTGGCTTCATTGGAAGTTTCATGTTCCTTGAGCTACAAGTGGAGATTGTCGCTGATAGGGTAGGTAGGAATGTGCAAACAAGCTCAGGGTAGGTTGACTGATCATTTGTTTTAGTAGGTGCAGTTTGAATTCTTCGTTCAGAAATCATTAAAGGCTTGAGGAGAAAATTGGGCAGAGGTTCAGATTTTTATTCTAGAGGATGGATAGCGACACAGGAGCTACAAGTTCTTAGTATACCACAAGGGCACACTATCCCTAGTGGAGCCACTGTTATCACCCTAAAATCTTTGTCTCTAAGCTTTGGAAAGTTGCCTTGTTTCTAGTCATAGTCTTATAAGTTTTGAGTCATCTCATCACAATTAGTTTCATTCGCATTTACAAACCCTTCTTCTATTCATGGTGTTAAAGGGTCTCTAGGTCATTTCATGCTTTAAGGGTTAGGTCATAAGGTTAGAAGTCTTTTAAGGTCATATCTCTTTTCCAAATAAGGTTTAACAGCCTCATTCCATGTCCTAGAAGCCTCACCAGGTGTTTAGAAGTCATATCTCACATCATTTTGGAGAAATTTTTAAACTAGCTACGAAATCACTGAACTAGGAGTTTTCGTAGCGTGCTACGAAATCCTTGAAAAACCCTGTTTCAGCATAAAAAAACTATGCTTTCTGCGTTTACTAGTCAACTTCCAGAAGGGGTCCTGAGCAGTAGAGAACTCAAATTTGTAAAATGAAAGAGGATTTTCTTCCTAACATAACAAAATACAACAACCTCTTTCAGTTTCTTCAAATTCATTCTGAGGTGGGAGGAATTTATGGTTAAACTTGCGCTACGAAACTGCTGAAAGTCAAGCTTTGGCTTCTGGTTTTAGCAGTCTTTTTTAAGATCATTTTATGGTTATAGGAAAACGTATTTTGGAATTTTGATGGAGTTTTCTCTTCATAAAATCTCCATCTACAATAACCTATCTCACTTTCTTCAGAAGTGTTTTCAGTTTGGAGATACTAAGCTTTCATTGAGACCCTAATTTCAGAAAATGGATTTTTCCTGTTTGACATGTGTTTTTCAAGGACAAATTTTGGATAGCTGGAGAAGTGTTTTAAAAAAAAAAGAGATATTTTTGTTCTAGACATCATGGAATATAAAAACCTCCTTCAGTTTTTAAAAATGTTTCATGGATGAGGAGATAAAGGCTTTGTCCCACGTGCCAACTTTCAAGGATCCTAAACCTAAAAACAGGGAAACATGTTCCCTAATTTCTAGGGTTTGTCATTAGCAATCAGGTGACAACGTGGGAGGCTTCATCAAATTCAACTTCATGAGGTTTCAGTTGTCAAAAAATGCATTTAATTTTTAGTTGAGGTGGTTTAGTCATAATAAGGAGTTACACTCCTAGTTGTATTAGGTCTCTAGGACTGCTAGTTAGCTGTCAAATGCATTTAAAGGTTTGTTTTATGGTTAGAATAGGTGTCACTGATGGAAAATTCGAATTCCCCTCATGTTGGAGGAGGAATCTAAGTCATGTAATGAACTCTATATATTGCAGAAGATGTGATGCACAAAGGGTTGGCAATTTTCAAAGAAAGAAGCACATTGTGCTATTGTATGTGACTGCATGTTTTCAGGTTAATACAAAGAGTTGCTTTCACTACTTAGGATTCAGAAAGGGTTTCAATGTTTGATTTTCCTCATGGCTTCCTTCATATACTTACTTGCAGTGGTATAGGCACATGTTACTTACAATTCATTTGATGATGCTCTAACTTCCTTCATGTATTTGTGGGTTGTGTTCCTTACATAATATCTCTGTTTTGCTTCTATGTTAAAACCCTCTATGCCCTGACTTCCATGTGAAATTGATCTTGTTGTTGTATTGAAACACACTTTGACTCCATAGCCCAATGGAAGCTTTTTGATTGATATTTCAACCATTTATATATTGTTGTTCGAATTTTCCATAGAGTTAGCCATCTAATCTTCAAAGTAAAATCTTTAATCCAATGAAAGAGCCCTCTCAGGTTGAGGAGGCTAAGCCTCAGTCAAAATTAGGTTTGAAAGAGTTACACAAGGCCTTCCTAATCAGCAAACTATCAGGCCAAGGTTTTGTGATAACACATGGGAGGCAAAGGAAAATTATCCTTTTGGCAGGCTTTATTAAGATTTCGAAAGTCAATATAGATTCTGATATCTTCGTTTTTCTTTCTAACGGGAACCATATTTGAGACCCATTTGGAATGTCAAACGGGAAAGATTATTTTGGCTTTCAATAGCTTGTTGAGTTCAGATTTGATCTGGTTTTCTAATTTGGATGGATTTTTCTCAACTTCTGTTGGACCGGTTTTTCATTGTCTATCATTGGAATAGTATGTTGGATGATGGAGGTGTCGTACGTTTTAAGTTCATCATAGTTCCAAGCAAAAAAAAATTGTGTTGTCTCAAAAGACGAATATATGCTAATTTTTCTTCAAGACCTAGGCCAAGGCCTAGATTGATGTTCTGTGGATTGGTATCGGTTCCTAGATTTATTAATTTGTAATTCAAAGTTGAACTTTGGAGTTTCGAATTGGTAGATCTTTTAAACCGATCTTTCAAATCATAAAGGTCTTCTAACTTGATTACTGACTTAGGTATTGCATTGCTAGTGCTATCTTGTTGCAATTTTCGGTCATGTTGGTCTTCGTCAATTATTTGATTGGTGTAGGATCCTTCAAATGTGAGAAAACTCACGATGTCAGGATCGTCATTGAAAATTCTTCAATTTGTAATGTTATCAGAAATAGAAGGTCTAAAAATTAATTCTATTGAAAATATATCAGGGCTAAAATCTTCTGAAGTGATAAGTTTGGAAGCTACGTTAGCTAACAGGTCTGCACTTGCATTTTGGAGTCTGGGAAATGATGAAATATTAAATGCTATAAAGTGTTCAGTCAGATCTTGAACTAAATATTGATAATGTTTTAAATGACCTGATAAACAATGTATAGTACTACGTACCTGTTTGACTACAATTTCAGAATCTTTGAAAACTTGAAGGTATTTGACGTCTAATATGATTGCTTTGTACAACCCTTAGACTAAAGCCTTATATTCTGCATTATTGTTGGTGCAATCAAATTCAAGCCTGCAAGTTAACATAGTTTTATCTCCTTCTGGACTAACTAGCATGCATCCTACTCCTGCTCCTTCGTTAGATTTAGAACCATCAAAAAATAATTTCCAAAATAAAGATTTATTCACAGGACTATCTACAAAATTAATGCATTTAGAACTATCTGTTTGAGAAAAAATTTTGACTTGGGATAATACAGAATGTTCTAAATAAGGTGATTTATGAGCATTAAAATTTCCTAGGAAAGAATCTACTAAGTAATTGTCAATAATAGTATTGTTGTATTCCACCAGTTCATTCTCTCCCTCTAGCTCCGTTACTATGTATTTCTGATGTCTTTCTCGTTCAACTTTTATTTGATTAGGCTTACCATTGTAAGGCAGCCACATGTGTGACCAGTCAGTTGCGAAATATCCATGAAGTTTTTCTGACCAATCTCTGCTAAGAATTAAACCATAAAATTCTGGAATATCAGCAACTAAAATGTCGATAACTTGACATACCTTTGGGTTGGATGACGGCCTTATGGTAACTTGATTTAATTCGCCAATCACTTCGGTTTGCGATCTATCTAGCTGGACTATGCGCACAGCAGATTTTTGCAGTTGAACGTTCAATTTTGTACATATTGACTTTGGTAAAATATTAGATGAATCTCCCGAATCCACTAAGCAATTATGCACATTTTTATTAAAAATTTCATAAGTGAGAAGAAACGGGGGAGTATGAGATCTCGATCTGCCTCCAATTAATGCGATGTCATTTTGGATCAACTTTGTTAATCGCATTAGTTGGAGGTCTTCCCATATCGTGGGAGGCTTGAGAAATTACAGCGGCAGGCAAAGGTGCAACTGGGATAGCATGTAATTATTTCATAAGTATCTTTTGCTGGTGTTTTAACTTGCTCAATTCGTAAAGAGTGATGTTGGCCCTAGTCTCTTTGATATCTTCTATAATATTATACTCCATTTGATCTGAAACGATCAGCGTTTTAGATGGAGTAGATGGATCTGTTTGGACTGGGCTAGTTTGAGTCGCTTTAGGTGTCTTTTTCTTGGCTGCGACTTTATCCTTAGTCAGCGAGCTTGCACTCTTTGGCTTAGGGATAGTTTGAGGAGGATCAAGTTGATTTCTACTTCGTGTACTAACCGGGAATGCTTCTTGATCTTCTTCTTTTGGGAGGATGAAATCCCACATTCCTTGTAACTCTACAACTTCTTCATCATCAGTTTGCTCTTCAGTAGCGATTCCCTCTTCTTCTTCTTTGGATTCAGCACTCGTAATAGCATTGGGGGGCTTTGAATCAGCCAAAGGGTTTCTTTTAAAAGGTCTGTATTGCTTTTTTGAAGAAGTTTCTTCCACTTGTTTCTTAATATCGACCATCTCGTTAGACATAGTCTTCAAAACTTTTTTCAATCCTTCTAAATCGAATGGATCTTTCGATTGCTTTTTCTTGGGATCCTCTCTGAAAGTAACCTTCTTTGATTTTCGTTCTTCGATCACGGTTTTCTTTTCAAGGGCTATAATACGCTTCTCTACAGCTATTGCTTCTTTCATATTTTCAGCTAAAGTTGTCTTGTTAGCCCTGTCCACAAAGATTTCTATGTTTGATGGTAAAGCGGTGATATACCATTCACTTCGCACTTCTTCGCTGGGCTTGGAAGCAGTAGGAATTTTGTTTAACAGTTTATTGAAACGTGAATTGAAATCTTTGATAGGTTCTTTTGACTCAGCCCTAAGGTTTGACAAGTCACTGATCAACGTTGTCGTAGACCTATCATCACCAAATTTAATAAGGAATTGTTCTTGGAAGATGTCCCAACTAGTGATAGGTCCAAATGGTAATGAAAAATACCATGATCCGGTTGTTCCCTGAAGAGTATAAGGAAAAAGTCAAATGGCAGCATCTTCGTTAGTAACTCCATTAAGATTTATGGATAGCATAAAGTTATTAATATGCTCTTCCGCTAGCATGCTTTCTTCGGGATTGAACTTAGGAAACCATTTTTCAGGATGGGGTGGTAACTGACTCAAAGGTGCAGGCATTAAGACTACCCCTAGGTTGTTCCATGCATATTGGGCCATCGGTGATCCACTAACGGAGGGAAGTGCAGAAGGTGATCCCCGAGTTTGAGAATATGAGGATATTATGACTCTGGATGATTGAGAAGGAGATGTAGAAGTACCAATAGGCTAGTGGACAATGATCTGAAGTGGAGGAGTGGATGGTTGACTTCACGGTGAGGAATTTGAGATGGATGATGATGACGAAAGAGCCTCGTTGTCGGACCCTTTAGGTGATCCTAATGGGTCTAGGTAACTCAGTTGGCTGAACACCAAAATTTTCACTCTTTAATCTAGTCAAAGGATGAGCAGGGTTATATTGCGAAGTCACGCTGCCTTGAGATTTATCAGATCTTGGAGGAGATATAGAAAATCACTGAAGTTTGTGAATCAGAGATTCAACTTCAGGATGTTCGATAGTATATTGTTCTGAAATGTCAGGGTTTGTAGCAGTGGCTATTGATCCTACGACTTCTGGATATGGATTTAAAGATTCTAAATGCAATGGAGAAGTCAAGGGAGATGGTGAGGGTGATTTACTCTTAGAATGGTATTTAGATTTGGACTTACTTGCCATTCATAATTCGAGGACCTTCTTCTAGTGCCAAATATGTTGAAGCCCCGAAAATTGGGTCTACAACAAGGGGGATACCCACCCGGTCCGGACCTTGGTTGGCAGCTCCTTTTACGTTTGGTATGGTGGGTTCGACTGGGGATATGGGACCAATTTCCCAATTTATGAGTGTGTGTGTGTAGAATTTGATATTTCTAATCTAACAATTCCTAATTAAGATGCTCTAATTCTAATTTTAATTTAATGACATGCAATTGTATTCTAAGAAAACATAAATATCTAAGTCTATACTAACCCAAGATGTAATCTTTATTTTGTACGATCTAAAATGATTTCAAATAACAATCGGTAATAAATATCATTCAATTTTTATAAGAAAAGAACTCAATATATATGAACCACTTCACATAAAAAGTTAGGCGAAACAGTTTGGAAAAACATATCGTACAATAAGCTATTCATACATTAAGCATAAATAAATAGCTATCACTGTACAAAAGTTCCAAATGATAACTCAAGCATTCAGGCATTAATATATAAATAATTGAACTTGAATATCACTTTAACACAAAAGATAGAAATAGTTAAGAGATAAAAGTACCATTTATAACTAGTTCTACTCATGAGCTTCAAGCGATAACTATTTATCTCTTCTTAATCCAACATCCATTAAGAGTATAGAAGTGCAACATCAGTAGCAGATATCAAATGCAAAAATCAATAAATCATGTTCCATTCATTCATCAAAACCTCCTCGGAGGGTGCAAAAGTGCATGTTTTGAGGACAAGTTTTTGATAAATTTCTGGACCCTTCTCTAAATGCATGAGAAGGGTTTAGATACTACTAACTATATCTAAAAATAACTTATTTACAAAAATATAGGATACGGTTTAAATGACTGTCCTTTTTCTAGGCAAAATAAAGAAAAACTATTTCTAAAATTAAATCTAACATCTAACTATTTCTGTACTTGCTCCTTAACATCGCAAACATTCAGCATTTGCTTGAGAAGAGTCGGTTGGCCGACTTCAGCCTTTAACTGTGCTGCAAAAACGGAATCAGCGAGAGCTGGCACCATCTTTTCGATAGAATTGATGATGCTTTTAAGAGTCATATACTGGTTGTGTGGTTTCACTAAATACTTTGAGGATATTTCTGACCATTACCACTAATTTTCGGATTCAAGTTTTACCTTTTATCTTTAACATACTTTTTCGGAATTTTTGGAGCATATAGGTAGTTGAGTAATTAGAAGCTTTCCATTTCGAGAAGTTTTACCCAGTGATGCGCGATTAGTGCTAGGTGCTAATCGTGCATTGGAAACTGCCTCCATTTCTTGATCTAGGCTTCCTTGGTGCGATTTTCGCCTCTTGATTCCTTTCCTTTAGTGGCAGTAAAGCTCAAATTTTATGAAAATAGTAATTCCGTAAGTTCTTGACCCTGAGTCCCAAACTGTCTATTTTTGATGTCAGCGCTGCTCCATACCCATTTCACCACACCTGTGTAGGGGGGGATTTTGGGTCTCGCCACTAGCCGGTGTAGGAATGAACAGGCTAAATCTGCGATTGATGCTTTGGAAGACCCCTGTGAACCAGCAGAAGCCGTAATCTCCATCACCTTGGGATTTTCTTCTTCAAGTAGATTATACATGCCTTCCCAAGTGGTAATACCCGCGTCTCTGTTGCATGCGGTATCTGTGTACAAGGGTGCCATTTCTTTATCTTCAGACATTGGAGCCTTGCCTTCCTTTCCCATAGTATCTTGTATACTGCTTTATATATTTCTTTGTTTTTCGTTCCTGCAGTTTACAAGTGAGGTGAGAGTAATGATAAGGAATAGTGACAGGAAAGCTTTAAATGCCGAAGACATGCAAAAGTATATCACCTTACGTGAATTGGCTCTTTGATAAACAGAAAACCATATTTTATTAACAACTGGCAACTAACCCATTAATTAGCATTAAAGCTCATAACCAGGTCTCGTTTTATGAAAAAAAATTTGAATAGTGAGCCGAATGATTTTGCGATGGAGGGATTTTTTGTGATTTTCTTTGCAATATCACAGATTACTGCATCACATTATCGCGAGATCGCAATATCACAATATTATTTTTTCGTAAGATCGCTTTGCCACTCTATCGCGATATCACAATATCGCAATATCGCATGGTCGCAATATCGCATAATTGTTATATGTGCTTATTTAGTGTTAATGTATTTCTTGCGAGATGCGATTTTGCGATATGCACCATCGCATATCGGCGTTTTTTGTGGTTTTCCAGCGGAAGTGTGCTTTAAGGCATGTGATGCGATATATTTGTTTTTTAATATGTAATCTCGCATCGCAAATCTTAAAGTTTGGCTTGTAAGAATGCAAATCTTAAGGAGTGATTCTATTTTTTCTCATCATGAAACTTAAGCTTTTTGGGTTTTTCAAAAGGTATTTTCCTAAGTTTATGATGGTAAGTTTTATTAAAAAAGGAAATACAGGAACTAATTCATTTTTTAAATTTTTTGACTAAGGGTCTCCACTTATTTAGTATTAGTAATAACACTAAATAAGAAGGGGGGTTGTTGGTGGCCACAACACCTCCCTAGGGCTCATTAAACTATCACTAGGTTGGATTCGTCTGAAGGACGAACTTATATTACAAACCTATGTTATCCCCTTCAAGCTTGGTTTCAAAAATAATTGGGGTACTCACCAGAAATGGTGGGGGGGGGGATTTGGAAGTCATCATTAGTTACCTGCAATAGCTAGTCACTCTTGAACATCGACACTCTTACTTCTTTTCGAGTCAGGATATCCACACATCATCATTTGGCCTTCTGTGGGTCTAGGTTTTCATTTTTCCTCATTCCATCTGATCCACGCTGCTTCCATCAAGCCTCCAATCCCTTGGTATCAAAATGTTGCCACATTCCAGAGTCGTGTCGCCGTTATATTCAAGAGTATAATATTTCTGCAGTTTACACCCTTACCTCCTCCTCTGATCTTTTGTTTCACCATCTACTACTTGTTCCTTATCTCGTGTCATTGATGGGGGAAACATCATGGCCCTCTTGCGATGGATCATCTCCTGTCGACACCAGCTCATTATCCAAGAGATTGATCTAGAGATCCCTTTCAGTAACTTGGAGCTTGCATACCTTAATGGCAAGTTCTTCGTGCCCGACGACAGACCTTCCTCATTGGTCTTCGATTGCGTGATTCCACCAGTGTTTGACTTCAGCTCATTTTTCACACTTAGTAGATTGTACTGGGAAGTACCTTGAGAACCATTGCATTATTAGTGGCTTCTCTCGCGCTTGTTAACGGTTTACATCATTTTCCAGTAATCAAGTGACTTTCTATCATGCTCGACTTCAACACATCTGTTCACATGTTAGAATTTGTACTGCATCCGATGGGTTTCAAGACCCTGAACTAAGATTACACATGTTCGGGCTGTGTGGATTGGTTCATGATTACATGACTCTTTGATCGATGGCTGTGACCATACTTGAATCTTCATGGATGGCTGCAACCATACCTTTATCATTATCATGGTCTTATTAGCTGGGTGGTTTCATCCATACCATAGACCAAGTTTTATATGTCCTATGTATGGCTGCATCCATGCTTAGACTATATGTGTTTCACTATTACAGATATCAGTTGTACTTGCGCCTGCAGGATCTTCAAGGTGGTTCCAGTTCAGATAGTTTCATAAATCATTTCACCCTTCCCACTCTCTCAGACTTCACGCTTTAGGGGGCATCTATTACAAATTAATTTGTCGATGTCTTCATTTCAGTCCTTCTACTATGTCATGTGTCAAATCAACATGTTTATATCTTCTCATTGATAAGCAAATGCTCTCTGTTACTACAAATGACCCTTATTCCTTAAGTTTATACCTCGTCGTGAGAAAATGCTTAATATATGCGACATTGCCATGTCCATAACGATCTCATCACGACTCCATCATAGGTGTACATCTGTTTCCTGCGACAGTCAGATTTCTAGACCCAGCACGAGGTTATGAGTTATTTCTTGTGATGACGATTCTGCGTGCATTTCCTCATCGTGATGTTGTCGCAAGTAACCATTTTACGTCCTGTGACGATCCAAATTGGGTGAACTCATTCCAACAGTCGGCCTTGTGTATGTCTCTAGACCTGGTTGTTGGCATAGTTTGTGTCGCCCTTCCTCCTCTGGTATGGCAGTTCCGTCATTTGTGCTACCTTCCTTGAGTATGACCTCTCTCTTCCACCTTTCATGGAGGCTCCTTCTCCTATTTAAGCACTCATCTTTGATATGATCAGCTCGTTAGTAATTCCTTGGGTTGAGTAGTGCTACTAGTGCTTTTGATAGATAGTTGGTGTGAGTGTGACAAGTGTGGGATTGTTGATAGCTTGTGGAAGGTTGTGGAGTGCCCTTGGCTTTGTCTAAAGCTTATAAGTGAGAGAGAGACATTGTATGTTGGGAGATTCATCTTTGAAGAGTGAATACTTAAGGAACATACTGTCTGGACCCTCTGAGAAGGCTTGTGACGTCAAGACTCAGTTGTAAGCTTGCTCTCATTTCATTATTAATACAATCAATGATGTTTTCCTATGTCTTGTATGTAATTTATTTGATAGCTCATGACTTCTTGACTTTGTGAGTAAATAGGTCATTGCTGTTTTTTGGTACGTGCTTTGTTGTATTTTCTTTGCATTGTTTCAGGTTGATAACTCGTTGAGGAGAAGGAAACGGAAGTTGGAGTAGCGCAACGGAACTTCATCGACCACCGGTTGAGGTAAGCCTCCAACAATGACTGTTTAAGGAAATCAATTGTTGATCTGTCTTTGCTATGACTAGACCCACTCTAGGGCTAGAGGGGTTGCCTCTGTCCACAAAAGGAACACTTTCCTACATCACAACAAATATCATATCTCCTTGGGACATTTAACAGCTTATTACCCTCAAGGTACTGGGTTAGTTGAATCTTCTAATAAAATTTTGGTGAACATTATTAAGAAGATATTGGAGGACAATAAGAAGTCATGGCACAACAAATTGGTCTATGCATTATGGGCTGACAGATTGACTACAAAGAAATCAATTAGCATGTCCCCATTTTAGTTGGTTTATGGTATAGATGCAGTATTTCCTACTTCCATGGGAGTACCAGTTATGAAGATCATCCAGGAGATACAAAGTGAACCTAATGATATCCAAAGGAGGATATATCAGACCATTCAATTACAGCAATCCAGAGAAGAAGTTTACAACATAACTTAGGTTGTCCAAGAAAATATAAAGAAATTTTTTGACAAAAGAACCAAGGCTAATGATTTCAACATGGGAGACAAAGTGTTAAAATGGGACTCAAGAAGAGAAGACAAAGGAAACATGGTAAATTTGAGAATCTTTGGAGAGGTCCATATATCATTTCAGATTTCAGAGGAAATAATGCATTTTTTCTCAAAGAATTGGATGGAACAGAATTATCAGGAGGTCTTATCATTGGAGGATGTTGAAACATTATTTCTCATAAACACAGGAATCTCCTCACTCCATTGTAAATATCATAAGTTCCATGTTTTTTTTTTTTTGGTTAGTGTATTTGATAAAAGAAATCAAATTGAAGACAAAATAGATTTGAAAGACTCGAGGCTATTGGTCTTGTGTTGTTGACACTTCAAGTTGAGAAGTGTCATCCCTAGCTGGACCCACTGTTAGGGTCCTATCATTTATAGGATCTCAAGGTGAATAAGCAATTCACAGTTTGTAGGTTTCAAATTATTCATAGATTTCAATTTTCAATTGATTTCATAAAAAAAAAAGAGGAAAAAGAAATGAAAAGAGAGCATATAAAAAAAGAAGAAGAGAAAAAGAAGAAGAAAAAGAAAAGCCCCAAAGATTGTTCAAATCATACAATTTAAGCATGATTGAACAAATTTCAATTTATGTTGGTAGGTTAGAAAATAAAGAGTTTCCAAACAGTTAAATCTTCGCAAATCAATAGCTAGGTAGAAATTTAATTTGGTCCAGCTGTTTAATCTAGACCAAAGAAGAGAAATAAGTGATAGAGTAGGATAGATCTTAAAAGAAAAGAGATGAGAAAGAAAGAAAGAAAAAAAAATGAAAGAACAAAAAATTATAGGATAGAGAATAATGGTAGGTAGAATCAAAGAATAAGGAAGGGGTATCATAGGACCTTCTTAAAAATGGGAAGATATTTCCTAAGGTTCGAAGAAAATTCAATCTTTCTAAGGTCGGATAGCAGGATTTATAAGGAAAAGGGGCTTATGGCACTTTAATAATCATCTCCCCCCTTTTAACCTTATTCATTTACCCTTTCATATTCCTATGGTCCTCCCCACTCATAACCTGAGCCCACCACGCACTCACCCGTCACGTCATCGTTAACCTATCCACCATATTTCCCCTCATCTCTGCTCACTCCATCCGATCGAATGGCCCACATCTCTTTTCGGCCCCCCTCGTCATCTAAAGCTTAATACCGGGGGGTGGGGGTTTGAAGTCAATGGTTTCCTCTCCCCTACGTGTCATGCTCTCATGAGTTCACAAACCCCCCCCTCATACTACCTACCACTCCGCAAGAACCCTAAAAAAATTTATCTGATATCGGCTAAACCACTCACCCAAGTGGCTGTTGAACACTTACCACCTCACCGTTCCAACCCGTCCCATTCGTCTAATCATCCCCATTCCCGCCATTGGGCCATAAATGAGGTTGAGATGTTAGCCAATGGACCCGTGCCAAATCAAGCCAATCCAATAGCTTGATTTCAAACCATAAAATCACCAAATTCATGTTGAGTTCAAACTTTAAACATTATTGCTCACTTGCAGGCACTTCCTCCTGCTCCATTCATCTATTGCAGAGAACACAAAGCAGAGCAACGGAAAAACAACACTATCTAGGATTACTCAATTCAAGCAGTGATCATCAATCCCTACAGCGATTATCAATTCCTTTTCTTGAATCTTATTTATGTTCAAATCCCTTTCTCTCTCCCTCAATGGAAATCCGACTTCTTTCATACTTTTTTGTTACAGAGCAGACAACAATGGAACCTAAGCAAAAATAACCAGAAATCTTCAACCCAATGGTGCACCCACCACTAGATTTAGATCATTTAGCATTGGCTGACAGAGATTTCAAGATCCATGAAACCCTCTAATAATTTGATCAGTTTAATGTATATTGCTAGTGGGAGGACAAATTTATGGAGGAAATGGATGACATAAGCATGTGGGACACCAGCCTACCTTTCTATATCTTCCCTAAAACATAGAGTTGTCTAGAACTAATCAAGAAGTGCCATTCATGTTACAACCCACAAAAAAGGGTAGTGATGACCCCAACTGGACATATTTTATTCACAATTGATGCTCAATCAATCATGCAAATGATGCAAGCCCTAGTTATTGAAGGAGTTGTTCCTTTTTCACATGAATTTTTGATTGAAATATACCAAAATATTGATTTCTCCAAAAGAGCTAAAACATTAGAGCTTTTCATGGCCGAGAACACACCTCTGCCAGGCAAAAACCCTCCTTATTCCTCCTTTGTTTTCCCTTACAAAACCAGACATATTTCATCAGTCCTCTCCTACCTACTTGGCTATTATTCTAATCAATGGCTTGATGAAGCTATTATAGCTTTCTTATCTATACTCTCCACTTAATCCAAGCCCTCAATCATTTTCAATTTCAGCCAGTTTTTAGTAGATGTAATTCATGAACAACTTGTCAACTTTTTCACGAAAGAAGTTTTTCATTATTCCTTAGTATTAGTACATGTTTCTATATTTTCAGGTATACATGTTTCAGTTTTCATTGAGAAAAATGAATGATGAAGGGGAGCCTCAATCAATGATATTTTGGACAACATTGGTTATGAAATATCAAAAGGATTTCAGTTACAAGGCATTTGTGGAAATGTTTGTACACCCATCAATGAGCCTCCTCAATGGAACTGCAGAACCAAGGATAAGTGAAGACATAAAAAGAATTATGCAGTTGTCTAATCAAGCCAGAACTGGTGATTTGTACTTGTAACAAAACTACACTAAGCTAACAGTGTATGGCTATGAATTGGCCCCCTGCAAGCTGCCAAAAGTCCTCTCCATGAGGATATTTGCATTAGAATATATTAGACAGATGATCAGTGCAGATGAGATGCATTTTGTAGTAGCCAAGAAGAAATCCCAATACAAGATCAAGTCCCAAATTGGTCCTTTCATTTGCAATAGCAGAGCTACAGGAGAGGAAGCATATAGAAGACTAAAATAGATTAATTTCACCTATATCTTCACATGGTCTTATGACAATTGGGGTTTTATTTCTAAGAAGAGGGTGGAAAATAAGTCCACGACCTACATGCACACTCAAATACCTGAAATCAAAAAATACATGAATTAAACAGAGTGGGTGCCAGATACATTATAGGAGGCTGAGGAGAGTGTAATCTCCTCATCCAATGCACAAACCCCAAGGCCACATGAGAAAAAAACTACTGAAGAAAGGTCTGAAAAGGGAAAAGGGCCAAAGCAAGGAATAACAAGGAAAAGATCCAAAGAAGAGCAGTCATCAAGAACTCATATGTCCATAAAAGAGTTCAGATTGAAGTACAGAAAGAAAGCCAGAAAACAACACATGGATATAGATAAAGGATCACCACCATAGAAAGTGATCAAGATAATTGATATTCCAGATTCTTCACCAGCTAGAGAACAATCATTTCCTTCTACTCCAACTTCAGAAAGACAACAAAATCATGAAGTGTCCTCATCTACAAAAGTGACTAAGGAGAAAGAAGAAATTGTATTTGATACCTTCGGGGAAATAAAAATTAGGAATGAAATTCTCAAGAAGAGCACTTACGCTCAGTTTTGGAAGCAGAGTGCAATTGTACAAGGCAAACTTCTGTCTACCTTCGACTCAGAGAAGGGCAAGATGCATATGGAGTTTTTGGAGGCACAAACATCAGAGCCTAAAACTCCAGCAGACCTCCTTTGATTTTGATGTCAAAAATGTGTATCCAATTGATCAGCTGGAGATGCACAAGAAAATAGGTGAAATGGTTTCATCCACTTTCACCAGCACTTCCATGATTTTTTTTAAAATGCAGGTAGCACTTTCAAATGCTTAGTCTTAGTTGAATATGGAGAAATTTTCGTCGTTATCAAAGGACACCAAGATTAATTCTTTGGAAGACTTAATAATAAAAATTAGGTATGACCCCTCAGATACCAAGGCAATTGAAGAAGTGATAAAGATGAAAGAGCTATACATTGTAGCTCTGAAGAAGAATCTCAAGCCGCCTACTACACATGACCCACTGACCAAGGAAATAGAGGAAACAGAGAGCGTAAAAGCTGACATGATGAAACTTATAGTAGAGCAGTCCATCCAAATCAGACAGATGGAGATAGAGATGGAAAATATGGTGCGGGAAAAAGAAAAAGAAGCATAGATGCCCACATCCACAACGGAGACCCTTCCTCTAACGGCCCTCCCCATAAATACTCAAGCAAGTACCAGGAGCAGGAAGCAATACAAAAAATTAGCAAAATCCATGGACGGTATGAATCTACAAAATGAAGAAATTAAAAGGTTGGAATCCCAAGTTAGTGTATTACAAGATCATATTAAAAGGGCTAAAGATAACCAATTGGTAGAGATGTAGAGAGCAAAGCCATCAATTGAGAGGCTTTAGAAGTCAGAAAAAGAATCCTCCATTGGGAATACTCTAGGGAGGGTTAAGGAAATCATTTAGCACAATATCATAGATCGAATGAATGAAATTTGACCTAGCATCCAAATTATTTTTTAGCAAAAAGTGTTGCTAGAGAAATGCAAAGAAGCCATTTCAACCACCGACACAGAGTTAGGAGATATGCCAGAAACAACAAACAGAATTATCAATTTCCTGAATGCAAGGAACAAATATGAGCTAGAAGACTTGGGAGTGGCAGACAAAATAGAGACCATACTACAAGTCAAGAAGGTGTTGACAAAGAAGAATTTAAAAGTGCAGCTGAAGGAAAATTGCCATGTTTTAGAGTTGACAGTAAACAGTCTTTTAATAGAATGCAGCCTCTACACCAAAAGGGTCTTCCCTCTCTATTTGTTATAAATGAATTACTCATGGATAGAAGGGATTATGTCCAAAAGCTTCAAGTTATAGCTACAGATGTTGTAAATATGTCAAACATCAAAGGCAACATAATAGGGAAAGCTTTACTAGAAGTAATCATATTTACATTCAACATAAGCTAAAGCATGTATTTTTGGTCAAGCCTTCATTTGTCAAATACACTGATGTTGATGAGGTGTACCGAAGATTAATCAAAATCAAGATCCCTGAAGGGGAAGAGTGGAGTGACTTATGTGACTACAAGGAAGAATGAGACAAGGATGACTAGAGTAGTCATATAGGTTTGAGTTAGAACCAGCCACGTCAGCAAAACCACTCCAATCTAACTAGCACTTCAAGCAACTGTATTCCAGAAAAGAATGGACACCTGTCCCAGTCCTCTCAGTGTGGCTACTCCCTAGTTAAATTAGTCAATTTTTCCTTCATTGTAATAAATAATATATTTCCAAGTGTACAAGGCATATCATTGTAGTTTTTCTTTAAATACTCCATGCATTGGGAGTATTAGGGGTTGGACCCTAGTCACCTGAACTATTTTTCTATTTGGAGCATTGTAATTTCAAGCTGGAGCATCAATAAAAGGACAGTTTACAGGATACTTGATCTATTTTGACCTGGTCATGTTTTTCTCTCTGTGTTTAATGTATTTATGTTTACTCATCCATGAATTTTCACTTCTCATTGTAAAACGGAAATTATATTTTGAGATATGTTGTTGGAGAACCTTACTACTATCTATATTTATAATCTCTGTGTTTTCTTCTAAAGTATGATTACAAAATATTTAAATGCTTTGTAATCCTAACTGATATTATTGTCTGCCATTCCATTTATCGTTCTGCTTTAAAAGATCTAGTGAGGACAGTTAACTTGCCCTGTAAATGCTCTGTAAAATTGATGTTACCACCTAGTCTGTGACTCCATAGACCAATGGAAAATATGCAGAAAATGAACTTTTCCCCAACCAAATGAAAAAACAAACAAACAAATGTTTTATTATTAATATCTAGCCTAAAACATTATACCATTAAAAAAAAAGTTAAATCATAATTACATAGAGATAGCCCTCTCTGAGCCCAGGTAGGCTAGGTCCTAGACTCTTAAGTGGTTTGATGTATCTTTTGTGAACTTTGTCTTGCTAATCCTCAAAATCACATAATGATAACACATGGATCTGTAGCTTGTGCAGACCCATCTATATAGCACCCAATGCTTGTTGTTGTTGCTACTCAAACTACTGCAACATTTCTGCAGTGGCATCCCACACCGTATCGCCTATGTCATTTAAGTCCCCCTCTGTTAGGTTGATTGGGTCCAAAGACATCTTGCTAACCTTGGACTTCTTCTGTGGCCCTACTTCCTCTGGACCTCTGGTGCACTTGGTGCAGAATGGAGTCATCTCCAATTCCACTCCTCCCTACTCCAGCTAATCATCTTCTTCCTCGTTCTACATGGAAGGCAACTTCTGACTCCAGCTAGAGCCACGCTCCTCTTCGCTTTCCTATCCACCCGACTACTACATGGCAGCATGCTCTACCTTGGCCTTGTTATCAGCCTCCTTTTTCCTCTTCACGGTGTTATCTCAAAATCAGGCCCTGGAAGGCTGCAGACCAGGAAGACTTCAAGTAACTGTTTCAAACCAATCCTTTAGCTAAGGTTTAGCCTCCTTAGCCTGAGAGGGCTCTCTCAAAGGATTAAAGTTTTTTTATTATGATCAAGATGGCTAACTCTTGTGAAACAAATAAAAATGAAAATGGTGGAAATAAAACTAACAAGTATCCATTGGGCTTATGGAGTCATATGTGATTTAGTATTCACAGTAGGGTTGCCTTTGCATAAAAGTCAAGGCATTCAGGTTTCAACATATGTAGAGCACACCAAACACATAGAAGGCAGTTTATGAGTTTATGAAGGAAATTAGAACAATGTAAGTGATTTCTAAGTAATCAAATACTCATAACGCTGTAGATAACATGAAAAGACAACGAAAGAAACTCATACATTGAACTCTCTATGATTCTTGAGAAGCACAAGCCAGTACTGTATTACCAAAAAAACAAAAACAGTCTTTACATAAGCCAAATATCAGAGCTCCTTTTTTATAAATTTCCAACCCCGGGTACATTGCTCTTTCTTGTATATATAGAGTTCTTTTACAAGGCTGAGATTCCTCCTCCAACATGAGGGGAACTCAAATTCTACTTCTTATGACAGCTATTCAAATTCTAACTACCTATTAAAAGTAATAAACTATTAACTGGACTTTTTAGAGATCTCAATCAAATAGGAGTCTAACTCCATATCATGCTAATAATAGCCTTAATTACAATCATTCTCGTTCTTGGACAAGTGGTATTTTATTAGTTTGGTTGTGGTGGATGTTTGGAGCTCCATACTGGTCCTCGATTTCCCATCTCCTCCATTTGCCTGCAAAGTAGGGAACTGCCCATGTTTAGTTGCCTTTGGTTTTCCTCCAAGATATTCGAATCCAATGAACCATACCTTTCATATTTGATTATGAAAAATATATCAGAATGCCACGTCCTTGATGTGTTGTCAACCCTTCCCATGTGTGAAGACAAAAGCTCCTCCAAGTTGTCTGACATATCATAAACTGTAGTAACTATAATCACTTTATAACAAAAAATGTAGAGTTCGAATATATGTTTCTTCCACCTGTTTCTTCCCTTGTTGAACGTTGACACCTGTTACATGCTCTTTTGAAGAGATTTATTTTTCAAAAATTTCCCCTCAGTCCCTCAAAATTGGTTGACTGGGTTTTAATTATATAGCTACAGCAGTTCTGTAGCTCGCTACGAAATTGTTGTGCATTAGGCATCATCTTCAGCAGTTTCGTAGCGCGCTACGAAACTGCTGTGTAATCACCAAAACACAGCTTAATACCAAAAATTTGCTATCTTGAGCTTCTTTATATTTGAATACCCTTTTTTAACTGCCCTGAAGCTATTCAAGACTGAAACAAGGTAAATCATCAAGATTTGTGACATAACCTTACTTGCTGTGTGATTCCCTTAAGGAAATTGTTCCAGCTGACTTAGTTGTATCTTCAAATCATGCAATATGACAAGGAGGTAAGTTTTCAAGGTGTCTTAGTGTTGTAGCTACTGCAGAAGCATGAGCATCTACCACAGAATGTAAAGGATTCCCTCCAAGCTTGTTAATGTTGTAAGTTTGGTGGGAAGAAAAGAGCTCATCCACATTAGCTTCATGCCTTAACCCACTTAATGTCTGGCTTCTCGACTTTGTACAATCCAAGGCAATAGATTCTTGATTCAACTGTTTGTCTAATGCAAAAAGGTTTGCATCATGTTCTAAGTGTACTATGTGAGCAAGTTCATGTAATAAAGTCTTCTTAATGCTCTCATAGTTTTTGAATCCATTAAGATCATTTGTTCTTAGCCGTAGAGATATTTCTTCCCCGTGATTCTTATTTAATCCAAGAATACATTTAGGGCTGATCCCTACATACCCAACAGGAGCTAACTCTGTCATAATTCCTACCATCCATCGATGCTCCTTCATGATAGCAATTATACCCCAGTACACACAAGAACAACGACTTCTCTTTTGTATAACAACTTGATACTTTGGAATGGATCATTGAAATATAGGATTAGCCTTGCGCAAGCAACTAGATTTGGTTTCATTTAGATGATCCATGACATTCCTTAGAATAGTGAACAGATTTCTAATAATAGGGGAAATTTCAACAGGTGGCATATGAGACTTGAGCTTTTGAATAACATCTTGAAGGCGCACAGAAGTAGCAGCTATGGACTCTTAAATTCTTCTCAAATCTGCATCTTCGTGTTCTAGGTTCAACTACATGGATTCAAAATCACTTACAACAGGTTTGTTCAGTCTAGAACCAAGAATATCGTGTTGCAATTTTGTAACAGGATTTCAATAATTAAGATTTGATCCGACAAAACTGGAACCAACTATCTGCACATCACTTGATTGCCTAGAAAGGACATATACTGTGTCTGGTTGTTCTGAGAGGTTGGCATCAGGTTCTGGTTTAGTAATCGCTTTAAATCTACCAACAGCATAGCCTTCTTGACCGTCATCGGGATCAGGTTCAGCAATTAAAATTTAAATTAAAAGCCTATTAATTTGCTTCCCCTGTATGAACCCAAAGATCATCAATAGTGACAATCCGTTCAAGCAGCTCCACTGGTGATGCCTCTGCTGAACAAAGTAGCTTCGCCTTGTTCTCATACATTACATCAACTAATGTGACAAAACGATATGCTGATGTCTTGTTGTGTGAAGAATCTCTTAAACCAAAGTCCAATGTTCAGAAATCTTTCGAAATCGGATTGCGGCCTGTCAGTGCTGTGTACATCATTTGGGAAAACGATGACTTTTACTTCCACCCCCTTTTCCCGCAAAGCTCGAGCATACTGCAATCCATTGATATAGGAACCCTGAGGTCTTGCGCACCCAAAAGTAAGAGAATGAGTACTTTTACCTTTGAAATATGTCTAATTGGTGAACATTGATAAAACATGGTGATATCTTCTATTGAAGGTGCTTCAGTGTAAACATTTTTCCCGTTCTTTCCATATGCCTCCACATAACACCAATCAGGAATATTTGTTGTGCCAACCATTAATGAGAGATTACACACAGGATTCTGGACAGCTACAGCAACAAACCTATCTGGTGCCTAGCCAATTAAATGGGTTGCAAGAAACCCTCCGTGGGAGGGCAAGTCCCTTATGAATTACTAGATCAACAGCATTTATGACATCAGCCACATCCTGTCTCCCAACATTACCAGGTAGAGATTGCAAAGCCTCCTCTCCAAAGCCCAAAGAACCTATGTAGTTTACGTAAAGTAGGTTGTAGCCCATTGATGACAAAAAAGGCTTGAGTTCTTGAAAAGTCTGTCAATGAAGTAGAATGTGGCCCACCATGGAGGATAACAATGAGTGGATTACAAGCATCCTCCCGAAAAGCATTTTCCTTACTTTCTGATTCACTGGAGAATCTAGATGACACAAATATCACCTCAAAAGGTTGTTTGGCACCTTCTGTTAACAAAAATTCTTGATCTTTAACTGAAGTCTTCAAAATATTAAATTCAATTGAGGACAATGAAGCTTTCACTTTATCTGAATAGTCCATGAAGGGAATTGACATATCTAACCAGACTCTTAACAAGACTCTAAAACAAGATGAAAAGACTAGACCCAAAACTGACACTAACCCTTTGACAAATTTAAAAAATTGATGTTCAGGATTTAAAATATTTTTCTTGAGTGATAACAGGTGGCTCCACTTGGGATAGTGTGCCCCTGTGGTACACTAAGAACATGCAGGTCTAGTGCTTTGTCCTCTTTATGACAAACGTAGATTTATGACATAGATTTATTTGATTACTTAGAAATCGCTTACAGTGTTCTAATTTCCTTCATATACTCATAAATTGCCTTCTATGTGTTTGGTGTACTCTACATATGTTGAAACCTGAATGCCTTGACTTTTATGCAAATCCAACCCTACTGTGAATACTAAATCACATATGACTCCATAAGCCCAATGAATACTTATTAGTTTCATTTCCACCATTTCCATTTTTATTTGTTTCACAAGAGTTAGCCATCTTGATCATAATCAAAAAACTTTAATCCTTTGAGAGAGCCCTCTCAGGCTAAGGAGGCTAAACCTTAGTTAAAAGATTGGTTTGAAACAGTTACTTGAAGTCTTCCTGGTCTACAGCCTTCCAGGGCCTGATTTTGAGTTAACATTTTGGTGCATCTGCCAAGAGTCTAAATATTATTCTTTCCCGAAAACAAAAGACTGAACTTCTGAAGGTAGCAGGAGCTCAGAAGAATTTTTGAGGCTGCAATCTACCTTGGCAACTCAATTTTTGAAGAATTCGAAATTCATAGATTCATGGTGATTCCACTGGAGTTATGAAGGACTCAGATGCTACCATTCTTATTTCAATGTATGCATGCATAAATTTTCAGGAATTCATGGTTTCCCAAATCATTTTCCCAAGGATGCATATTTTCTAAGGAATGGTCCAAAATTCAATGGAGAAGATTTGAGTTTAACTTTGAAGCATATATCAGATTTCTGTGATTTTACCGAGCTTCTTAGATTTAAACATGAGGATGTTTGCATTATGTTGTTCTATGATTCATTTCAAGGGAAATGTAAACAGTGGATTGAAAGCTTTCCTGCCAAGTCTATTAAGTCATTTGAAGATTTTTGGTTTATGTTTTTGGAAGAATGGATAGACAGATCAGATTTGGTGGCAAACTCTCCTTCAGCTCAAGGTTTCAAACAATGGAATGATCATCATATTAATGAAAAAATAGATGAAAATCTTTCTTTGTCCCTGTCTTCTTATCTAAAATCATTTGAGTGCAAGACAGAAGATAACATGAAATTTTTGGATGAAGTTGCTAAGGACATTGAGCAAGACATTGAAGGTCTACAAGGTCAAATTCAATCATATAGTATTCATGGTCATGATCATTCTTTTCAAAAGGTTTCTATGTCAGAACACAAGGAGAGGGTGTTGCTTCCTTTCTCTTTTGTGATTGAGGAAGAATACACTATTATTGAAGATCATTTTGCACAACCAAAAGGTTACGAGAATCATCAAGCTGATCATGTATTTTGGGATCCTATAGCTAAATACATGGAAGAGTTTTACTCTCCAGTGTTTCAGTTTTTCTATGAAGATCAGAGGCAATTTCAGTGGCAGTGGTCATCACAATATCATAGTTGCTCTGAACTCCGATGCAGTCAAAAAACTCAAATATCAGATGAGACAAATGATTGACTACATTGGAAATTTCACATTGATTGAGCTGAAAGAAGTTTGAATTGATAGGGTAGGTGGGTAGAAAATGCAAATAAGCTCAAGGTTGACTGAGCATTTTTCAGCAGATGTAGATTTCTTTCTCCTACAGTGATCATCAAGCTTAAGCCCGAGGTGAAGGCTCAAGAAGTTGGAAAGGGATGTTTGTCAAGTAAATCTACATTTGTCATAAAGAGGACAAAGCACTAGACCTACATGTTCTTAGTGTACCACAAGGGCACACTATCCCAAGTGGAGCCACCTGTTATCACTCAAGAAAAAATATTTTAAATCCTGGACATCGATTTTTTAAATTTGTCAAAGGGTTGGTGTCAGTTTTGGGTCTAGTCTTTTCATCTTGTTTTAGAGTCTTGTTAAGAGTCTGGTTAGATATGTCAATTCCCTTCATGGACTATTCAGAGAAAGTGAAAGATTCGATGTCCTCAATTGAATTTAATATTTTGAAGATTCCAGTTAAAGATCAAGAATTTTTGTTAACAGAAGGTGCCAAACAACCATTCGAGGTGATATTTGTGTCATCTAGATTCTCCAGTGAATTAGAAAGTAAGGAAAATGGTTTTCGGGAGGATGCTTGGAATCCACTCATTGTTATCATCCATGGTGGGCCACATTCTACTTCATTGACAGGATTTTCAAGAACTCAAGCCTTTTTTGTCATCAATGGGCTACAACCTACTTTATGTAAACTACAGAGGTTCTTTGGGCTTTGGAGAGGAGGCTTTGCAATCTCTACCTGGTAATGTTGGGCAACAAGATGTGGCTGATGTCATAAATGATGTTGATCTAGTAATTCATAAGGGACATGCCCTCCCACGGAGGGTTTCTTGCAACCCATTTAATTGGCCAGGCACCAGATAGGTTTGTTGCTGCAGCTATCCGGAATCCTGTGTGTAATCTCTCATTAATGGTTGGCACAACAGATATTCCTGATTGGTGTTATGTGGAGGCATATGAAAAGAATGGGAAAAATGTTTACACTGAAGCACCTTCAATAGAAGATATCACCATGTTTTATCAGTGTTCACCAATTAGACATATTTCAAAGGTAAAAGTACCCGTTCTCTTACTTTTAAGTGTGCAAGACCTCAGGTTCCTGTATCAAATGGATTGCAGTATGCTCGAGCTGTTGAAAAGTGTGCAACAAGAAATGCTTGTTGAGAATGCAACAAGATGATGGAGCTTAGTGGAAAGGAGTCGCCTTCACTAAGTGGTCCCGCAGGATATTTTTGGCGCAAGTCTATTTTTAGACTATGTCTATTTTTAGACATATGGATCATGTCTATGGATTGCAGGTTGCTGTTTATGGATGATTGATCAAGTTGGGAAAAATAGATGGACTTCTATTTTTTAGATCACAGCGGAGTGACTGCTCAGTCTAAATATAGAACAGTCAAATATTATTAGCTCATAATAATATTTAGACTATAAACTTTGTCTTATTCTCTTGGAGCACTTCAGGATGAGCTACGGATGTGGTACATGCAGATCCCAGAAGGAAATACGTGGTTACCTATGGGATGACTAATATTTGCATGCAGGACTTCAGGTAGAACTCAAGTGAGTTGAGTTTAGTGGACTGGAGGTGCAGTTGATGGAGTTGTGTTCAGTTTAGCTTTGTTAAACTGGTTGTATTTAGTCTAACTGGCAAATAGACTAGAGATGAGTTGGGTGAATTAGTTATTAATTAATTCACAAGTTATTAACTCATAATACAACTAATGAATACATCAGTTAACTCAGTTGCATGTCAGTGCATGTTCAGTTCAACAGGGAAAGGCGGTAGAGAATCAGATTGCTATCAGTTGTGACTATAGTTGTGCACCAGATTTGCACAATCAAGGGATTGAGTATGCCAATGAGTTTGCCCACGTATTTGCCCGCATTGTATCTTGTGCTAATGTGATTTTTCCAAGTAAATATGAGTTTGCTTGAGCCATTATCATTCATTCTCATGCAGGTATTGAGCAGTGGAGGCAGGCAAGCAGTGGAAGAGATTTGGAGATCAGATCTGAGTTGTATTGTGTGTAACAGAGGTGGAGATACTTGTGAGAAGTATTATGTTGTGTAATGTTACATGACCCAATCATTAATATACAGATAGTTGGGGTTTTTAGCGAGATGCTTTCCCCGGGATACATATTGTGTTAATGTGTGAATTCTCTTGATGTTTTATTG
>APFE030934180.1:45260-76287 GCA_000404065.3 Pinus taeda | reverse complement strand
TCAGATCTTAGCTGTATTGTGTGTAACAGAGTTGGAGATACTTGTGAGAAGTATTTTGTTGTGTAATGTTACATGACTCAATCATTAATATACAGATAGTTGGGGTTTTTAGCGAGATGCTTTCCCCGGGATACATACTGTGTTAATGTGTGAATGCTCTTGATGTTTTATTGTTATTGATGCTGCTATATTGATGATCAACGTAGAGGAGCTTATGTATTGTGTATGTTTTCCGCAATAGTACATGATCAGGATAATCTCCATTGAATATGTGTAAAATTATTCAAAATTTCTACACGAGCTCTGCGGGAAAAGGGGGTGGAAGTAAAAGTCATCGTTTTCCCAAATGATGTACACAGCACTGACAGGCCACAATCTGATTTCGAAAGATTTCTGAACATTGGACTTTGGTTTAAGAGATTCTTCACACAATAGGACATCAGCATATCGTTTTGTCACATTAGTTGATGTAATGTATGAGAACAAGGTGAAGCTACTTTGTTCAGCAGAGGCATCACCAGTGGAACTGCTTGAACGAATTATCACTATTGATGATCTTTGGGTTCATACAGGGGAAGCAAATTAATAGGCTTTTAATTTAAATTCTGATTGTTGAACCTGATCCCGATGACGGTCAAGAAGGCTATGTTGTTGGTATATTTAAAGCGATTACTGAACCAGATCCTGATGCCAACCTCTTAGAACGACCAGACACAGTATCTGTCCTTTCTAGGCAATCAAGTGATGTGCAGATAGTTGGTTCTAGTTCTATTGGATCAAATCTTAATTATGGAAATCCTGTTACAGAATTGCAACACAATATTCTTGGTTCTAGACTGAACAAACTTGTTGTAAGTGATTTTGAATCCATGCAGTTGAACCTAGAATGCGAAGATGCAGATTTGAGAAGAATTCAAGAGTCCACAGCTGCTACTTCTGTGCGCCTTCAAGGTGTTATTCAAAAGCTCAAGTCTAAGATGCCACCTATTGAAATTGACCCTATTATTAGAACTCTGTTCACTATTCTAAGGAATGTCATGGATCATCTAAATGAAACCAAATCCAGTTGCTTGCGCAAGGCTAATCCTATATTTCAATGATCCATTCCAAAGTATCAAGTTGTTCTACAAAAGAGAAGTCATTGTTCTTGTGTGTACTAGGGTATAATTGCTATCATGAAGGAGCATCGATGGACGGTAGGAATTATGACAGAGTTAGCTCTTGTTAGGTATGTAGGGATCAGCCCTAAATGTATTCTTGGATTAAGTAAGAATCACAAGGAAGAAATATCTCTATGGCTAAGAACAGATGATCTTAATGGATTCAGAAACTATGAGAGCATTAAGAAGACTTTATTGCATGAACTTGCTCACATAGTACACTCAGAACATGATGCAAACCTTTTTGCATTAGACAAACAGTTGAATCAAGAATCTATTGCCTTGGATTGGACAAAGTCGAGAAGCCAGACATTAAGTGGGTTAAGGCATGAAGCTGATGTGGATGAGCTCTTTTCTTCCCACCAAACTTACAGCATTAACAAGCTTGGAGGGAATCCTTTACATTCTGTGGTAGATGCTCGTGCTTCTGCAGTAGCTGCAGCACTAAGACACCTTGAAAATTTACCTCCTTGTCATATTGCATCATTTGAAGGTACAGCTAAGTCAGCTGGAACAATTTCCTTAAGGGAATCACACAGCAAGTAAGGTTATGTCACAAATCTTGATGATTTACCTTGTTTCAGTGTTGAATAGCTTCGGGGTAGTTAAAAAAGGGTGTTCAAATATAAAGAAGCTCAAGATAGCAAAATTTTGGTATTAAGCTGTGTTTTGGTGATTACACAACAGTTTCGTAGCATGCTATGAAACTACTGAAGATGATGCCTAATGCACAGCAGTTTCGTAGCGCGGTACGAAACTGTTGTAGCTATATAATTAAAACCCAGTCAACCAATTTTGAGGGACCGAGGGGAAATTTTTGAAAAAGGAATCTCTTCAAAAGAGCATGTAATACGTGTCAACATTCAACAAGGGAAGAAACAGGTGGAAGAAACATATATGCGAACTCTAAACTTTTTGTTATAAAGTGATCAGAGTTACTACAGTTTATGATATTTCAGACAGCTTGGAGGAGCTTTTGTCTTCACACATGGAAAGGGTTGACAGCACATCAAGGACGTGGCATTTTGATATATTTTGCATAATCAAAGATGAAAGGTATGGTTCATTGGATTCGAATACCTTGGAGAAAAACCAAAGGCAGCTAAACAGGGGTAGTTCCCTACTTTGCAGGCAAATGGAGGAGATGGGAAATCGAGGACCAGTATGGAGCTCCAAACATCCACCACAGCCAAACTAATAAAAGACCACTTGTCCAAGAACGAGAATGATTGTAATTAAGGCTATTATTAGCATGATATGGAGTTAGACTCCTATTTGACTTAGATCTCTAAAAAGTCCAGTTAGTAGTTTATTACTTTTAATAGGTAGTTAGAATTTGAATAGCTGTCGTAAGAAGTAGAATTCGAGTTCCCCTCATGTTGGAGGAGGAATCTCAACCTTGTAAAAGAACTCTATATATACAAGAAAGAACAATGTACTTGGGGTTGGAAATTTATAAAAAAAGGAGCTCTGATATTTGGCTTATGTAAAGACTTTGTTTTTTTTTTGGTAATACAGTACTGGCTTGTGCTTCTCAAGAATCATAGAGAGTTCAATGTATGAGTTTCTTTTGTTGTCTTTTCATGTTATCTACAATGTTATGAGTATTTGATTACTTAGAAATCACTTACAGTGTTCTAATTTCCTTCATATACTCATAAACTGTCTTCTATGTGTTTTGTGTGCTCTACATATGTTGAAACCTGAATGCCTTGACTTTTATGCAAAGCCAACCCTACTATGAATACTAAATCACATATGACTCCATAATCCCAATGGATACTTGTTAGTTTTATTTCCACCATTTTCATTTTTATTTGTTTCATAAGAGTTAGCCATCTTGATCATAATAAAAAAACTTTAATCCTTTGAGAGAGCCCTCTCAGGCTAAGGAGGCTAAACCTTAGCTAAAAGATTGGTTTGAAATAGTTACTTGAAGTCTTCCTGGTCTGTAGCCTTCCAGGGCTTGATTTCGAGATAACACACGGCTAGTTATTCCATCTTCATCTTGGCTTCTTCTTTCTTCCATTGTAAAGCAGTCTTGCTAGATCTTGTTGTCAAGTCCATGGCATTACGCCAATCTTCCATCCAATAGTCAAGGATTGCTACAATTTCATAATCTATGGCCAAGTATGGCAAGTCGTGCCACTTCTTTTCAGGGTCCTTTTGCGCCCATATTGAGATGGTGGAAGTTAGCCTTGAATTCCACGTACTCCTGCAACTTTTCAAAATTTGTAGGTGTCAGCTGCAGCTTGCGGTTGATGGCCATATGGATGCTCATTTCAATCAAGATACAGAAGATCTTTTTGTCCTTTATCTACTAAGGATCTTTCATCACCCACAGGGAAGCAAACTTCACTACCTCTGGTAGGTTCGGCGCAACCAGAGGAAATTGGCCATCTTTAGGTAGCTCCCACGCAACCAACACTATGAACAGTAATAGCCATGCATAGTGGAAAGTCTTACTGAGATCTTGTTCCTCGTGGAAGTTCGTGAGGAACTCACCAGAGAGGTAGCATGCCTAGTTAAATTGAACTCCCTCTGCTCACTGTGTTTGGAGAATTTGGTATCTACGGATAAATACTAGTTCCCTAGATAAGTATCCATATCTAGAACAACAGTTTAAAGTGTTTTACTATTTTCCTATAAGCAATAGATAAGATGAGAAGATGAGAAGACCTACTTGTAGTCTCGGTTTCCTCTCATCTCCCTTGTATTGATCCTATCACTCCTTCCCGTACTTAATACGCTTGAGAAGTACCTGTAAACATAATAGAAAATAGAGAATCGATCAAAGCAAAGGATCTATTGAATATAACTGAAAGGAATTAGATACAATTCACACATATAAGCATTATAAAACAATAGAAACATATGGGGGAAAGGTTCAAACACTTTATTGAATAGAAGAAGGAATTACAACCATTGGTGTCTGATTCAAATCCATTCCTCCATCTTGGATCCCATCCACATCACATCAAAAGCATGACAAACTTGTAGCATTACCATACTTGCTTCAAGCCAAATCTCATAGCAACATTATCTCCTTACAATTCAACATAATCCAGCCGCTGATCACTTATATGAGTGGTCAATTTATAGGGAGATGAAGGAGTTTTTTCATAAATGGTGGCATTGAATGGCCTTCCATACTTAGAATTACTTCCATGGAGGAAGGGATGAGAGGATAGGATGCACCTTAACTCATTCCTCTTCAATTTTTGAGCTCATAGGAGTTGATAAGTGAGGGAACCTTCTAGATGACTCCAAAATATAAGAATATTCCCCAAACCCTATGTGGATTTCACTCAAACTCACCCAGCATGGGTGAAAGGAAGCCTAAGTGCTCTGCAAAGCACCCTATCATGGACTTAACTTCTCGGAAGCGCACCCTTACATGGGCCTACCTGCGTTGGTCCCTCTAGAGCCTATTTATGGATGTCTTCAACTCATGAAACTGTCTGGGAAGGAGGAATTCAAAGGGGTGACTTGTTTAGGGCATGTAGCAACTGAAATTAGGGTTTGATGAGCCCTAAAACATTGATCTGGATGATGGGATTGATGTGCCCAAATGGATTTGTAATAGCTACCCCTAAAGCATGAAGTTGGAAAAATGCCAATGTCGAATGAAATGCTTTACGATGTGATGAGGAGGTATCAAAGTGGAAGGTGACCTGCATCAATTACAATACATATATCATGATATTTAATTTTACATGAATTACTGAGGGAAGGCATACCCATGCTAAACTTAGAAAATTCCATTACATGTACATAAGCAGTCATCTATAGATATAGACCCATGATCGGAATGACCATCAATGTAAATCCATTGTACATATGATTTAGTACTCCTAAAATCGCAGCCCGAATGGATGAAACTAGATCTAAGGTCTTCTATCTCGTTCAATTGTTTGTTCAAGTACGAGTCTAACCATGTGAATATGTGATCTGAAGTCAAACATGGGAAGACACCATCTGATTACCAGTTAATGATGTAAGTTGTTAACAGATGCGAGAGAAATCACCAATAATGAAAATGATCCTTAAGATATTTTAGTACATTCTACATGGTGTGAATGGATGATTTGATGTCGAACACCATACAAATTCTTTCGATTGAAGGCCATTGATGTCAACCTATCGCCGGAAGCGAGAAACATAACATTGATGTATACAAGCCTCAAGGTATTAGAAGGTTTTTTCTAAGTCAACTTCCTGGATAATGAGCTGATGTCGATAAGAAGTGACTCATCGCAAGAAGACCTTGATGTATCCCACATTAATGACACGAAATGAGTGTAGTGATTTTGGAGATGGAATTTGACTGATGACACAAGTTTTAGGAATGGCGGTCATGAAAATGAAGGTTTATGGTATTGCAAAGGATGAATTTTGATTGACTAACTTCTCTTGAACATATCGGTGGCACTGAATGAATTGGAAGCATTGACCCAAAACCAAAGTAATGGATGGTGTGATAGACGAAAGGTATGATAACCATCAAGCAGATAAACCAACCCAAATAGTCTAAATGAATTGGCAGCATTGACCCAAAACCAAAAGTGATGAATGCTATGATAGACCAATAGTGTGATAACCATCAAGCTAATAACCCAACCCAGAAAGTCATGGTGATGGAGTGAAAGTGTCATGTTCAAGAGTGACCTACTACCATAAAATGGTTTTCCCCTTTTTCCCATTTTCCCCAGTCATTGTTGACCAGTACCTCTTTATTTTTATCAAGCTTGAGGAGGATGACATATGCTTGTTGTATAATTCCACCCTTTGGGTGAATCCATCGCTATTTGATGTTTTAACAAGTCTAGAAAAGGTGAAACTCGGTCTTGTCTAGATGGACAAGTTTGTCGCTATTTGATGTTTTAACGAGTTTAACAACAAAGAAAACTCTGTCCTTTTCATGTTTAGATAGTTTGAAAATGGACAAAAAGAAAACTCCACAAGTTTGTTTTTTTTTATTTGCCTCTCAAGCCTGAAAAAGCATAAAACAATATGATAGAGAACCTATTGACCATTTTCGGTCAATGTATTCCTTTTTCGTAAATAATCTAACTCATTCCGGAAAAGTGTTAAACTTATACTAAGTAGATGTCATTTCTAATCCATTAACTAGCTGAAAAAGACAAGCGCTTGGCAATCTTTTCATATTTCGAGAGTCTAAAAAGAGCTTAAAGAGGACTCTGCTTTGAGGAATGAGTGGTGTCTAGGATAGCAACTAGTTCCAGTGATGTTGGAACTTCTCAAAACATGTTGATTTATGTGAATAAGCTGGCTAATAAGACTACTCATTGCAACTGTTCCTCAAAAAGGTAAAACAACCAAGTGAAAGTGTATGATTGGCCAAGCAGATAGTGACGATGGAAGGAGAAAAACCAAGGCTCATCTAGCAGAAGAGGCTAATAGAATGGCAATCACGAGGGTTAAAATGGAAATGGGTTCATTTTTAGACAATCTTGAACCATAATTAACTATGCATGGATCCATTTTCATGTTTACACAAGCTTGAAACGAAAAAATATGCTTGGATTCAGTTTCATTTTTACACAAGCTTAAAACGAAGAACTATGCCTGAATTCAGTTTCATTTTTACACAAGCTTGAAACGAAGAACTATGCTTGAGATTGGTTTACATTCCCCCAACATGATGAAAGGGAGAATCTCATGTAACCAAATGGAAGTCACTGCAGTGAAGCAAGACGGTTATCCAACACCTTTTTGGCTTCGTCCGGATAGGGACAAAGGTTAATAGGGTGATTCCCTTCACATAACGTACAGGAAAACTTAACTTTACCACAAGGTGCATGCCCCCCAAGCTTCATTAGATTCACCTAAGTAGACTACTTGTGGCTATCAGGTGGATGGAATGAAGGTTCTTTTACAAGATCAAGTGAAAGACTCAACTGGTATTTTACAAGATCTAATCAAATACTTGAATTGGAACTTTGCTCCAGGGGACCTTGTTTCATTTTTTAATGAGCTTGACACAAGACAACGAACTGTGCTCATACTCCTTGTTTCATTTTTTAACAAGACTGACACAAGACAAGGAACTATGCTCATATCCTTGGTTTCATTTTTTAACGAGGTTGACACAAGACAATGAACTATCCTCATATCCTTGGTTTCATTTTTTAACGAGGTTGACACAAGACAAGGAACTATCCTCATGGAACTATTTAATTTTTTAACGAGGTTGACACAGTAAAAGAACTATCCTCATATACATGTTTCATTTTTTAATGAGGTTGACACAGTAAAAGAACTATCCTCATATACATGTTTCATTTTTTAATCAGGTTGACACAGTAAAAGAATTATCCTCATATTCCTAGTCACGACCCATAAGAGGTCATGACTTCCAAGAGGTTCTCATCTGATGGGAGAACAATGCTCTGGAAGGGATCCGTAGCAAGGAATCCAAGATCTAGTTCCAATGCCCCCAGTACATGATGTACAACATCACTGAATTGATTGTCAGCTAATGTAGGCATGGAACGGGTTGCCACCTAATTAACCCGTGGCGGGGATGATACCATTGGTACAAAAGGACCATTTAGGGAAGATGGTTGATTGGAAGCCACATTTGGACCAGGAAATGAAAGTTGGTCAATGGTGACAATTATGCCTTCATGTGGGAAACAAATCACTCGAAAGAGTGTGGAAAAAATAGAATCCATGTCATAAACATAGTCGCACCCAAGAATTAAATTGTAATCTAAAGGGACTGGGACTGCCATCACATTTAGATAAATGAATTTTCCTTCCAAAGTAATAGGAAACTAAGGGAGGATCCCTAATGGTTGATTGGTTTCTTTGTTAAAAGCCCACAAATTCTGAGTAATAGGCACAAGCGATAGCGAACCGAGCATTTGCCAAGTAGTTGAGAAAAGGATATTCACAGATGAACCTTCATCTATAATAGTGCTAGATATAATCATATTAGAAACCTGTACTATGATCTGGAAAGGCACATAAGAAGGAAGATGGAATCCTACTAGTCGGTTCCAATAAAAGGAAGTGACTAGACTACTTGGAGGGGGTACTGTAAGAACAGGAGAATTAACCCCTTGAGTTGCGAGAGCGGTAGGATTTTCCTCATGTATTGATGGAACGGGAGGATTGCCTCCAATATCATTAGAATCTGAAGAAACAAAAAGAACCTGCGTGGTATCATATTCACTCTCTACAAGAAAGGTACAACTAACTGAAGGTGAAATTGGGTCAACTGTTACCTCAACCTATTGATTCGGGTCGGGTATAGATTCACTTTTAGAGAGAATGGGTTTGACCGATGGTCGATTTGAGTCAATCCATTCATCAACTAGTGAAGGATTAAGGGAGAGTCTCCTGTAACCATATGGAAGTTGCTACGGTGAAGCAGGACAGTTATCCAACACTTTTTTGGCTTCATTCAGATAGGGACAAAGGTGAATGGGGTGATTCCCTTCACATAAGCTACAGGGAAACTTAACTTTACCCTTCTTTCCATGAACTCTACTACCACTAGTTGATGGTGTGTCACTAGCATGATCTCCAAAAGTTGATGACATAGGATGATGTGAACGAGAAGAACATTATTCTAAGATCTGAGGAATATCAGGACAATTTCAAAGGAGATGGTCTCCCATACAAAGTTTTCATGTATATCGAACTTTGTGAGGTTTGATGGATAGTTTCTCATCAGATGTTGCATTCAAAGCAATGGTTGCTTAGTTGCCCCTCTGCAGAATTTGCTTCTTCTTTTTCTTCTTCCCTCCCTTCTTCTTCTTAGCCACCTTTTTACTAGCACCAATGCTTTCACCAGGTGAAGAGGAAGAAGGGGAGGAAGAAACAACCGAGGAAGAAGGAAAAGGGTCAACTTTACGATCAATTGGAGGTTGATTTTGTCCAGATGGAGGTGTACTTGATTACGGAGAAATCATGACAATTTGAACCAAGGAGGTTGAAAACAACCATACTGTCAAGCCAATGGTAAGTCCTGGAAGGGACAATGTAGCCATATAAGGAGGACTAATATTTTCAAAAGGAGGAAAAGGACTAGGATTCTCATCAAAAGGAATTCCTTGATCGGTGGACTCCGGGTTTGTCGCCATATGTTTCAACGTAAGATCAACTAAGGGGTGAGCATGGAGGATATTATCCATATTCAATTAGTTTTATTTTAACCAAAGTAACATAACAAAACAAAAGAGGGATAATCTAGGCAAAAGGTTTACCAAGCAACTGTGAACTGCAGAATACCTCACGGCGAACCTACAAGTATGGGTAGGAAATCTCCCTGAATGTTGTGTTCAGTGTATCACAGTGTACAAGGTGGCCGACTCGGTTACCTAAGGATGGATAGCAACCTAGTTTTCTCCTCCCATATATAGCCGAAAGTACGTGGAGGCCCAATCCGTATAGGCATTGTCTAATGTGAAACCGCACAGTGAGAGAATTCCCATATACTTTACATACTGTAACACGGCCCTATATACCCGAAGGTACGTGGACGAGATACGATATGCTAACGTACACGGAATGAGGTATCACACTCAGGATGTATTGTAAACAAGTTAGCAATAGATGCTTTGTTTTACGACGCCGGAACACATCTCTAACCTAGAACCACTAAATGTTTTTCGTTAGGTGAAAATGCTCCATTAGGTACATTCAGATAAATTTGAAGTTGATCTTCTTTATAATTTTCCTTTCAAGGTTCACCATGTGATGTATGTTTGCAATTCCTAAAATGTAACTAATATGATAACCATTCTTTCCATTCAATTTAGCAATGAAAATCCTTAGCTAGTAGGGATAGAGCAATCATATTTCTTTCGACAAAGAGCAAAGAGCACATCTAATGCAATTTCCCTAGCTATTACTTTCAAGCATTCACAAACTACAATATGAATGATGCAAGTCTTTCTTTTCGAATCCCTTAATGTTATAATGAACAAAAAGGAAATATGACACACAACCAATCAATATTTCATAAGAATGAATACTTTTACAACAGTTCTGTTTCGAAGGAAAAGAAGAATTTACGACACATTCTTTCGAACAAATATTAATCAACTATATTCTAACTTTGACTATAGACTGATAATGACAAATAAAAAATTTAAGAAACATTAAACAATCAAGTCAAAGTAAGGCTAGACAAGGAGATAAAAAACTTGTTTACATGACATTCATTGATCAATCAGCAAGCAATCAAACAGAAGAAATTTGGCAAAAACTCAATCCAAAGGTGGGAATTTGACCTAAGGTGGATCAACACAGTTTAAATAGCGCCTAACTATGTTCCAAAGCACTGTATCACACTCAAGGGTGATCTTAAGAGCACTTTCTCCTGACAAATCCTGTGTTGATTCCTGAGAGGCCACTTAAGAGTCATCTAACCTCAATTTTTGACCAAAATTCAATGCAAAAGAGCTGAAATACAGTCAATGAACACAAGTAGGGTCTACAAGGATATCCTAGGAAGTGGATAAACTACTAGGAAAGGTGATCTTCCGCAGTGGAGCCGCCAATTTGTTTTTGGAGAATTTGGTATCTACGGAAAAATACTAATTCCCTAGATAAGTAGCCATATCTAGAACAATAGTTTAAAGTGTTTTAGTCTTTTCATATAAGCAATAGATAAGATGAGAAGATGAGAATACCTACTTGTACTCCCACTTTCCTCTCATCTCCCTTGCATCGATCCTGACAGTCCTTCCCATACTTAATATGCTTGCGAAGTACCTATAAACATAATAGAAAACAAAGAATTGATCAAAGCAAAAGATATATTGAATATAAGTGAAAGGAATTAGATACAATTCACACATATAAGCATTATAAAACAATACAAACATATGGGAGAAAGGTTCAAACACTTTATTGAATAGAAGAAGGAACTACAACCATTGGTGTCTGATTCAAAGCCATTCCTCCAGCATGGATCCCATTCACATCACATCAAAAGCATGAAAAACTTGTAGCATTACAATACTTGCTTCAAAGCCAAATCTCATAGAAACATTATCTCCTTACAATTCAACATAATCTAGCCCCTGATCAGTCAGATGAGTGGTCAATTTATAGGGAGATGAAGGAGATTATGTCATAAATTGTGGCATTGAATGGCCTTCCATACTTAGAATTAGTTCCATGGAGGAAGGGATGAGAGGATAGGATGCACCTTAACTCATTCATCATCCATTTTCGAGCTCATAGGAGTTGATAAGTGAGGGAATATTCTAGATGACTCCAAAAGATAAGAATATTCCCCAAACCCTATGTGGATTTCACTCAAACTTGCCCAACGCAGGTGAAAGGAAGCCTAAGTGCTCTGCAGAGCACCCTAGCATGGACTTAACTTCTCTGCAACGCACCTTTACATGGGCCTACCTGCGTTGGTCCCTCTAGAGGATATTTTTGGATGTCTTCAAGTCATGAAACTATTTGGGAAGGAGGTATTCAAAGGGCTGACTTATTTAGGGCATGTAGAAATTGAAATTAGGGTTTGATGAGCCCTAAAACACTAATCTCGATGATTGGATTGATGTGCCCAAACGGATCTATAACACACTAGGCCGCAAAATCTATCACTGGTGTCGGCACTTCATCTGCATGACTTTCCCTACCAAGATTTGTGTCGCCACTTTGACCACGGGGTCAGAGATACTCGAAATGGAATAGCTATGTGGCTTCTTTATGAGCTTGAATTTTTCCTTCATCGCCTTGGCAAGCGCATGCTCATCGGCCTTTTCGCCAAATGCCATGGCTGGATTTTCTCCTGTGTATGGCAGTGGCATGATCCTATGGATCAGCATGTTAGTGATGGGTATCGGCTCATCCAACCACAAACACCCATCGTGCACCAAGCACATTAGCTGCTTGATTACTACCATCATCGTAGGTGCGCAGTTGTAATGCAGCACGCATAGCAGGTTTAGCAGACCTACCTTGTCCATGCCTTTCAGCAACTTGCACAGCTCTAAAGCGGTCACTCTAGTATTTTTGTGGAAGACACAGTGCATAAGTTGGTCTATCGCTAAATGAGGGAAGCACCCCATGTCAGCTAAGTCCCAATCCTCCAAATTCAATAGGGGGACACACCCCAAGCGTAGGCCCTCAAAGACAATTTGGTCTAACAGGAGGGGTGTGTGCAAGGTGACCTTACTCACATCAATATCTTTGGGCACCTTCGTCTTTGCCCTACGTAGAGGAATGTATTCAGGCAGCTTAGAGATGGGTTCTGACCCCTCAATTTCAACATCCTCTGTTTCCATTGCAATATCCTCATCATCCATGGGGATTTCTTCAGCCTCTTCTTCTAGCTCTAGGTCAATAATTTTGGCCTTTTCTTGTGCAGTGGGTTTTCCTGACTATGGGTGGTTCCTAGGTGATGCACACACCGGTGGCAACATTTTCTACTTGGTCCTTCTTTAGTTTTGGACCCTCCTGGGTCGGCTTAGGCCTTGTCCTGGGTGTCCTAGGGTACTTAGGCACTTTTGTCGGTACTTCCGTAGATGCAACTTCTAGGGTAGCTCCCTCTGCTACCATAGCTACCTCTGGAATAGCTCCCTCGGTTGTCACTGCTTCAACGCTCATAGCTTATGCAAGCGTTGGCATGATGCTATGCAAAAAATCTTGTGTCTCCTTTGGCAACATTTCAAATACTGAACATGTTATCAAAACTTCAAAGCTTTCATGGTTCATGTGCACCTGAGAGCTCAACACCTTAATTCTAAAAATGCCAAGTGTTTTCTGCTAGGCAACCCTTTGTAATTTATATAAATTTTTGAATTCAAATCCAACCATTCCCCCCAAAATCGGTTCATTAATGCAATATTGGTGGCATATTTTCACAAATCTAGTCCATAAATTCCAACTTAAATGTCGCTTGCCCTCCATTTGGCCATTTTTTCATCGTAAAATCATGAATAGTGACTTTAACGGTCACTTTTCGACTATTCTGCACGGCTTTTCCTTTGGTAACTAGTTGTCTGCGCACTTCTATGGTCTCTGTGACATTTCTTCATTTCGCGAAGTTCCCCAATCGTGCAGCTCTCCGACCTAGGTGGTGTAGTTTATAGTCCTGTGCTTCCTTTCAGCTTCCTAGAGCACTAAGACTATGCTTCCCTCATATAGTCACCTAGTTGGATCACCAATGTATGGCTTCAATTGGTTCCCATTCACCTTCCCTGGGAAGGGTTCTCCAATCAATTTGACCGGCTAAACTACTCCACCATTAGTAATCTCCTTAATGACACATGCCCCTAGCTAGTGCATCCTAAATTTCCCTGGAAATTTATCAAATTTTCTGTCATATAACAAGACTAAATCATTTACCTTGAAGGTGCGCAGTTTGATGTGTCGATCGTGCCATGCTTTTTCGTGCTCCTTTTGAACTTTTTAATGAAATCTAGCTAGAAATCAGTCCTCCTTAAGCTCTTCTAGCTGCGTGAGCCTCTCTTCCAGGGCTCTGCAATCCACCATTCCTGTGATTGCTACTATGCGTATACTAGGTACAATGTATTCCATTGGCATCACAGCTTCTATGCCATACGCGAGTCTGAAAGGTGTTTTTCCAGTCAGCTTCTTGCAGGTCATTCAGTAGGCCCATAGCACCATGGATATGTGCACATCCCAGTCGTTTCTCTGAGCATTGCAGATCTTTTTCAGCGCGCTTTCCAATATCTTATTGAATGCTTCCACCATCCCATTAGCCTGCGGATGAAAAGGGGTACTTTTCTGATGATACACCTGAAATTCTTCTGTCAACATGTTAATTGTTTCGTTAAGAAAGTGTGTACCATGATCACTCATCAAGATCTTTGGACAGCCAAATCTTGTCAACACATATTCAAAAATAAGCTTTGTTGTTATTGCGCCTATATAGTCCTTCATAGGCTGCGCCTCCACCCACCTGGTCAGGTACTCAGTAGCAGTGATGATGTACCACTCACTGGTCTTTGTTTCGGGAGGCTGGATTGGACCCATGAATTCAATCACCCACTTTTTGAATGGTTGTAATTTCACCTATAGCATCAAAGTCATCTCATCCTTCCATGGTAGCCTCCCAATCCTTTGACATGAATCACATGCCCTATAATATGCTTTCGAATCCTTATGCATAGTTGGCCACCACAACCCAGCGCGTAGAATTTTCTGCATTGGCGCATTCCCTGCATAATGTCCTCCTGTAACTCCTCCATGAGTCTTAGTGAGGATGCTGCTTCATTCAAAGTCAAGCACATAACTCCGCAATATTTTTTCTGACCCCATTTTGTACAAGTGCCCTGCAATGATAAAAAAGTCTGGCGTGCGTGCTACTAGTTCCTTCTTCTAATGAATTGTATAACCTTCCAAAGCTGATCCTGTCATCAAGAAGTGGATAATATCTTCAAAGTGACTATCCGTGACATGCACCGCAAAGAGTTGTGCAGTAGGCAGTCCTTCCTCCAAATTAGTAGGTTCCTCACCAATTTCAATGTGCGATAGATGATTAGGTCCCGCATTCAGTCATCCTAGCTTCACAATAACTTCAAAATCGTACTCATGGAACAACAGAAAGCACCTACATATTTTTCCCCCCAACACAAGCTTTTTGACCAGGTACTTCAATGTGGAATGATCTTTATACATCTTAAAGTGTCCTCCCAACAAATAGTGCATGAACTTCTAGAGTGCGTACACCATAGCTAATCCTTTGCGCTCTGTCGTGGAATAATTTTTCTCTGATTTAGACAACTTCATACTTGTGAACACTATGGGATGATCTAGTTCTCTCTCACTGGCCTGTTTCACTATGGCCCCTAGCACAATACATGATGCATCCACGTGCACATGGAATTCCTTCTTCCAATCCAAGAAAACTAGGATCGACACGATGACCATTTTCTCCTTCAGCACATCCAAGCTCTTCTAACATTCATCATTCCAATAGTACGTAGTGTCCTTTTTCAACAATTTCTCCATAGGCATGGTGATCTGGGCATAGCCCTTGATGAACTTCCTATAATATCCAATATTCCCTAGAGTTGCATGTAGCTATTTCACATTCCTCGATGCCTCCAAGTTGATTATTACCATTAATCCTTATCTGCATACCACATGACCCAGTAAGATCCCAAAAGGGACACAAAACAAACACTTTCAGATTGAGCATGATTAGGTATCTCTTGCATGTATTTAGAATCAAGCGCAGACTTGCCACATGGCACTTGACCAATCCAAACATTATCAAATCGTCAAAGTATACCTCTAGAAATTTATGAATGAAGTGTTTGAATGTCACAATGACTACACACGAAAATATTGTTGGTGCATTCTTCAACCCAAAAGGCATCACGGTGTACTAAAAACATACCCATTTAGTCATGAAAGTTGTCTTGTTTCTATCCTCAGGTGCGATATTCATCTGATGGTACCCAAAGAACCCATCAGTGAAATAATATGATTCTTGGCCACCTACATTATCTAGGACCTCGTCAATGAACGATGTCGAGAAAGGATCATGCACACAAGCGTCATTCAATTTCCTGAGATCTACGCATATCCTTATTTCTTCTTTTTTTTTTCCTGAACCACTATTGGGTTTACCCAATCAAATT
Source organism: Pinus taeda (assembly GCA_000404065.3). Classification (NCBI taxonomy): domain Eukaryota; kingdom Viridiplantae; phylum Streptophyta; class Pinopsida; order Pinales; family Pinaceae; genus Pinus; species Pinus taeda. Next base: position 60,518 of record APFE030934180.1, on the reverse strand, counting down.
CTTCCATCGGTTCAATAATACCTGTCATGAGCGTCTTATCTAACTCAGCGTGGACCCTTTCCTTATACTTCGGGTTAAGGTGGTAAGGCCTTTGTTTCACAGGTTTCGCGTCTGATTTCAAGGTGATCTTCATGACACCCAGGTCTCCTATTATTCCCTTCAAATCAGAAAACTTCGTGGGGAATAAATCCTGGTATTAGCAGAGGAGCTTGGTAACCTTATCTATTATCGCATCGTCCCAATAGTCCCCAATCTTCACAAATTTCAACTCTGCCTCTGTGCCAATGTTGACCTGCCTATTTTTTAGCGGTGTGGTTATGTTTAGATTCTCTACCTACAATCCTTCAACCTTGCGATGACCCTCAATTTTTGGAATATTAATATTTTTTGGATCCTTGCTTTCTTCTTCAGTGGTCACGTTATAGAATTCCAGCGCATGGCTCAGCTGGGTAGTCCAATTAGGTTGAATCGAGTCTAAAGGATCCTGCAGTATCCTAAAAATCATTGCTTTAACATCTTATAGCACCACATCAATATAGTCAAACCCATCCTCAAAGTTGAACGTTGTTATAAACCCTTGGCACAAGATGTCCCATTCTTCAGTGCCATGGCAGAGCTCTGTTTCCAAGTACCAATTCGTTGGTATGACATCCAGGGTATGGCAAAACAGATGCACCCATTCAGGTTGGGACTCCGCTCCGTAAGCCTTAGTCCATTTGGCCAAGTGATCACATGGATCATCCCTTCCATCATACTTGTCTATCATTCGTACTTTTGGCTGTCCAAAACGTATTCTCATCATCCTCCCATATTCGCGCCAATCACCGAAATTATCCTTGTGTGTACCCCACCATCTTGTGGGCATAGCGCGCAGTGCCTAATCCAAGGCCTAGAAGCGATGCTTCTCTGGAACTTCTCTTTCAAATGCATCCCAAAATATATCCACATCAATCAACCCATCATAAGAAGGCATAATCCTTCCTTCTAATGACACGCAACACAATGAATTGGTCATCATCTTACAACGCACCATAGATACTTCATGCAGCCATTTCTGCAAGTGCTCTGGTTCTTTTTTTGAATCTGACATGCTGGAGCCCTCGCGGTCCCATGAAATATGTCTTCCTGCAGTCGAATTTAACGAATCCTATTCTCGCGCCGTTATCTTGTAGATCTGGTCCAAATCGTCATCACTTTCATAATCGCGAACTAGTTTTGTATAGCGCGGTCCTTCTGCAGGATCCAGTGGCGCCACTTCGCAGAGTGATCTCATTTCAAATATCATCTTTCGCTTCTTTAATTTGATTACCCCATTCATGTTAGTGGCCCAATCGATCCCAAGGAGCACAAGGTAGGGATTGTCATCATCCACAATCTCTATTACTTCAAAATCCACCAGTGCACTCACACCTTCAATGTCGATTGTTACCCCCTGCAGCCTCTCCATTGGGATAATTTTCTGTTGATTTGCCATCCTTAAATGGATCAGAGACCACTGAAGTGCATGTCTCCCCATTCTTTCCCATGTTTTTTTTATAAAACATTTCCATCGAACCCTAGATCCAAGATAACTTGGTCCACCTCATATTCCCCTATTGGCATGGTGAGTCTCATCTCACGTCCCATCCTTGCCTTATGCTTACCAAGTATAACTACGTGTGTTTTCCAGTAGTTTCGTCCTTTCCAGCGCACCGATTGATCAGTTCCTGCATTCCCTTCACAACCTTACTATCGTGAAGTAGTTTCATGCAAGTCTCTAAGAACGTGGTAATCATGGATGGGTCCATTTCTTCAACTAATTTCTCATGACTTCCTATAGTAGAGGCCTTAGCGAAGCTTTTCTTTGCTTCCATAAAGGTTTCTTTTGTGTGCTCCATATCAAATCTAGCCTCCTTTTTAGGTGCTTTGTAAACCCACTACCTTTTTTAGGCTTCTTCCCGTAATCCTCGCCAATCGTCATTCCACTCCGTAGCATAATGTTTATCTTAGGGTCTTCCTCGTGAGGCTCAGCCTTCATCATCTGGAGGTTTTGCATTAGCTATAGAGGTTTTGCCCACCTTTTGTGAATCTTAGCCAACAAAATTGGGTGATCCTCAGTCACATGGTCAAACTATGTATGGTAGGGGCATGACAATCACGTCGGATTCAGAAAGTCTCTCGTGTAGTGTCCTGGTCCTCCACAATTGTAACAAATAAGTTGCCCTCAACCTCTACTAGGCCCCCCTCCACCTAGGCCTCAGCCACCCCCCTTATACTCACCTCGCGCTCCCCCAGTGCCTTGGTATGGAGGTCATGTTGCTACCTACACCCTGTCTGCAAGTGTCCTATCCATCATTAATTCATAACTACAGCAATTGTGCTCATCATGACCTACTGATTGACAAAAATTGCAGAAGAGCTATTGTGGTGTCTATACGAATTTCTGTAACAAATGGAAATTGTTGGTCACATGTTTCCCAACTACCTAGCATATAGCTCACCATAGCATGGGCCCTACACTTGGCCCTATCACAACCTCTGGTATTAGAGGCATTATTCCCCCTACTACAACATAGTTTGCAAAGACTAGACAATGATCCTTGTCATGCCCCTGGCCTTTGCATTTCAGGCACCAAACTTCTTCACGTGCCTCTGGCTGAGTTGTTTTGTCTTTCTTCAGACTTTGCATTTCAAGGCAAAGGTTCTCCAACTGCGCGTGGATCTACGAAACCCCCAAATTAGCATTCTACAATGGCGTCTCATGCAATCTCATCACAATTTATAGAGCTTCTGCCTGGGTCCCAATCTTTTGTTGTGATAGAGCAACCCTTAGGTGGGGCATGAGCGAGGCTACGAACCAATCATGGTGTTGCCCATCAGTTAGGTTCATGTTGGCTTCACGAATCATACACTTCAATATTTCATCCAAATCCCAAGGCATCTCCCTAGGCTTCATCATGATCTCCTTGAATCCCACAATTGATTGCGCTTGAGACTTAGGTCTATTGAATTCCCTATTCAATGCAATCTCAATATCTGCCAACACGGATGTTGGGTTATTAGTACTATACTTAATGTACAACATTAGTACGCAGTCCTACAAAGCACTAACCAGCATTTCTTTCTTCATTTGATTGTTTGTGACATCCTGAGCTTCCCATGCAGCCTTCACGATGAACCAAAACTGGTCTAGATATTCATTTCTTACGCCCTTGAATACAGGTAGCTTTACAGAGTTCGCCATATTGAACAGTGGTGGAGGTGGCGGTGGTGTGGGTGAGGGGTAAGTGGTGGAGGTGAGGATGGGGGTAGTTTGGATGGATGGGATGAGGATGGAGGTGGTGTAGGTATTCACGGGAACCCTTGCCTTATCAACTAAATAGCGCTCAATGGAGAAGCTTGTGCTACTCCTTCGCCATCACTCAAAGGAGGCTCAATCAGCGGGCTATACTCAGGACCTTTTCTTCCTCTATCCCTGAAAGACCTTCCACTTCACGTAGCTCCAAACATCAAGGTAACTGTATGACCCGGTTTTCACATAAGAGAATCTTAATCCAAGTATTTAGTGATTTCAAATACTTACATCACAGTCCTTTGAAGAAGTGGTGCTCTGCTTCATTATAGCTAACCAAAGTATCAACTGCGAATTCTGTCACAAACCCTCCAATAATACGGTCGAGCCAGTGATCGACAGCATGCACGATCTTACCTTTAGAGGCTTCCAATCTTCGTTATAACTCCGAGGTCCAGACAATCAGATTGTCAAGCCTCCACCTTCCCTACCCATCTTCCAACTTCGTAGTTCACTCGTATAATTCAACTGGGAAAGAACAAAAGAAGATTTCATGAATTTCTATGTATAGATATATGTCCAACCATTGTTCTTTTGTCAATCCTGGATTCTTGTTTTCTTGCACCGTGAATTCGTGGATCTTCCTATCCAAACAGTCTTCAATCTCCTTCTTAGTTGGACTCCAATGATGTGACATCACACTTCTCGTAATGTAGATCACAGCCCCAGCAACAGAACCATTTTTGGGCTTGCTCGGCCCTAACCTAGGTTTAGTGTTAGTCAGCCAAGCAAATCCCTACACTACTGGCCCTTTTGGCATCAATCCGTGGAGCGCGAACTGAAGTCTCACCCAAAGCAGTATGGGGGGATGTAGGAATCAAGTTTCTGCAACCTGAGATGGTCGTGATGTTGACTTTATACCTTAAACCCTTCCTTTGTGCATATCGATAAGCCTTTAGGGCTTATCAATGTACTTTCTCTTTCGTCCCTTAAAACCTCCGCAAAGGTATATGATCGTCCTTCGTGCAACCCTAAACGATGATTCAGGCACTTACGCACCTTTGTAAATATGTTACTATATAAGTTCCTGAATTATGTTAAGTGTTTACCAACTTTATCATAAATTAGAAGTATCTTTTCATAAACATATATTCTTGCTCACGTTCATATAAAAAATAGAAATATGTACTTTCGCGCATCAAATTAGCATTATAACATAAACCTAGAACTTTACATAACATAATCACATGCAATCCACACAGGAAAAATACACAGTAATTTCGAAATACTTCTCTTTATTGATGATTCATATTTCCATTATAGACTCTATTTTCCCTGGGCACACAGCTGTAGGGGTCTACAGACTCAGTTGCGGACTAATACCCTAGGCCTCTGTGCACTCAGTTGTAGTCTTCCTATGCTAAGATTCTCGCCCTTAGCTCTTTACAGAATCATCAAGCACTACTTAACTTCCTTCGAACTACTAAAAGACTCCTCTAACACTTCTTTTTATACAATCCCATAGTCCATGGACCAAGGGCGGATATCTAAAACTGACACAACCTATCTAGACTAAGGGAGGAAAACTCTTTTTGACTCTTGATATCTTCTCACTTTGCAACCACAAAATGTAGAGACTTTACATTTATTTATACAAACTTCGGGCCTTCTGCCCCAAAACTCGGGTCTTTAACCCCAAAATTGACACCCAGGGGACACGTTCCCAATAGGCGTGGCTTGTAATTAAACACATGGTACATGACAATTAGGAAAAGAGAGGGCCAGCCCCCTCCCCATGTGACCTTACATTGTAACCGAAGGCCAGCGTTATGTGCTAAGAGGGATTAGTGTTAATTAACTCATGCTAATTAACTCATGCTTATCCCTAATTAAACGTGGATTAAATTGACAACGGTTTGGAAGGTCTGACCAATCTGGCATTGCACCAATTTTGTCAAGGTTAACTAGAGTTTCTCCATATTTGGTGGAGTTTTCCTAGGGAAAACTGAAGAGACCATAACTTATTCAATTTTCGACTAATTTTGGCTCAAAAAGGGTCATTCCTAGATGATCTGAATGCTATGAACATAATGGAACACATTGTAGAGGTAGAAATGCACTTATGTACATGATTTTTCTATGCTTAAGTTTAAGGAAGCTGAGGGCCACTAGGAGAGGAGGTCAAACCTAGATCAGCTAAAGTCTAATTGCAAAGCTTGGATAGTCATTTTGGGGTTTTTGGGTCTTTTGAATCCAATGGATTAGGTTGAAAATCCATTGGAGCACTGCAGGTGCATGTAATCAAAGAAGTGACAATTAATCCAAAGAGGGACTAGCCATTGAAGCAATTCCAAGGAGATGTAGTCTAGAAGGGGTGAACTCCTTTATCAGCTTTATGTTATGAGTTGTTGTTTTTTACTTCTCTACAATTTAATTTTGGTACATGTGATTTAAATAGCTAATTAACCTCATAAATTTCTAATAAAAGACACTCAACACTTGACACATAATTCCTCACATTTTGGTTAATTTGAGATGATCCTAAACACATTTCTTTTTATTTGATGAGGGAGATTGCATAGCATTAAAAAAATTTCCCAACATTCATATCATAGATTCATCATTATCTTGACATAATTTCCCCCCCAGGCATTTTTCACAGAAAATTCAATGCCTTCCTCCTCATTTTCCGTTACAACATATTACTCCTCCCCATCAAGTTAGAGTTCGTCCTCCCAATCCTTCATCGAGTCCTCATTCTGAATTTGGTTATACTGATTCTTTCAATTCTTCCTTTGATTCTTCATCTTATCAACCCTATATCATCACCATGTCAAGCATCAATGTGGGTGTTGGCTTGATGGGCCCTGACCCAGGTTCAACATTAGTCAACTAAGCAAATCCCTACACTACTAGCCCTTTCGAAAACAATTCGTGGAGCATGGATAAAAGTCTCACCCAAAGCAGTATGCGGGGATGTAGGAACCAAGTTTTCACACCCTAAGATGGTTGTGATGTCAGTTTTATACCTTAACCCTTCCTTCGCACAGATCGATAAGCCTTTAGGGCTTATCGATGTACTTCTCTATTGGTCCTTCATAACCTCCATGAAGGTATGCGATCATCCATTGCGTAGTCATAACAAGCGATCTTGGCACTTACGTGCCTCTGTAACTACTTTTTTGTATAGTTCTTCGAATTATCTTAAGTGTTCGCCAATTATATCTTGCAATTTAGATTATCTTTGCATAAACATATATCTCTACTTGTGTTCATATAACAGAGAAAAACATATAGAGTCCTGCACCAATTTAGAAATAAAACATAAACCCAGTGCTTAACATAACATAATCGCATGCAATAGATAGAATTAAAATACACAGCAATTTTAGAATACTCTTCTTTATTGATGATCCAGATGTTCAATACAGACTCTGACTACCCTGCGCACACAGCTACAGGGGTCCGTGAACTTAGCTGTGGAATTCTACTCTAGGCCTCTCCACACTCAACTGCAGAACCTCCTTCCTAGGCTAAGACTCTCGCTCTTAGCTCCTTTACAGACTCATCAATAACTCTCCTTAACTAAACTGACTCTAAAATTGGCGTAGACTCCTCTTAAGACCTCCTTTTTATACAATCCCATTGTCTGCAGACCAAGGGCGGATCTCATCAAGCCGACACAACCTATCTAGACTAAGGGTGAAAACTCTTTTTGACTCTTGTTATCTTCACACTTTTGCAACCATAAAAGGCAGAGACTTTACATTTCTTTATACAAAATTTAGGCCTTCTACCCCAAAACTTGGGCTTTTTACCCCAAAGTTGACCCGGGGGACCTATTCCCAATAGGCCCCCAACACAAACATGGTGACTCACCCTTACGTCACTCAGCCAATGCAGAGATCTTGTCACGAAGACCTCCTAGATCTACTTGGACTACTTCAACTTCGACAGTGCACTATGTTGCCTCTTGCATCATCTCTTCAACCAGCTGCTCTACCGCTGGCCCTGTATTATCTGACTATATCTTCTACTGAGTCACCAGTAGTCTAACCAGCTTTCCTTCGATGGTGGCGGTGAGTGCATATGCTTCATCAAGCCAAGGCCCTATTCTGGCCTTGAGGATGCTCTCTTTACGTTGTGCTGCATCCACCTACTCCTTTAGTACCTTTGCCTCTTGCAATTTGGTTAGCCTCTATGTAAGCGCGACAGTGCGTGTCATCTCTTTGACTTCATCATATCACTACTGTAGCACCCAGGCCTCCATTTCCAACCTTTTCAAGGAGGGATCCTCCTACAAATTGGTAACCACTTCGAGTGCCTACTCGAAAAGCACAGTACACTTCATTACAGCATTGTTTACTACTGCCATGACATCCTTCACAGATGTCTCACACTGCTCTCTAACTTCTAGCATAGTTGAAGGTTGGGCCTTCAACTGCAGTTTTGTGATCTTGAGGTTCAGGTCAAACTAAACCTTCACCAACTCTATTCTGGTGTTGCGCACTCCAGCAGCAAGCTTCTGAATCCACACATCTACAGGCTCATCGTCTGGAATGGCCAACTCTAGAACATACCTACATGCCTTAGTCACCACCTTGGGCGTTTGCTCATTTTTTTTTGTGATGGATTTGATGAGGTTGATAGTAGAACCTCTTTGTATCGTCATCTAAGCATTTTTTACTTTCTTCTCACTGATTACCTATCACATGCATTGTTCATGGGCCCGAAGTTCTACAATCACGCCATCCTGTAAATTGTAAAGCGTCGCACTGGGAAGCACGGCCAAATTGAGTCCAATTCTTTTGAGGGCACTGACAGTGGGCCTGTCATCTTCAATCTATGTGGTGAGCTCTACTTCCAACGGCAGTATCGCCCGGGGATCCAGGGTGTGCACCTTCCCTGCTGATACCAATGTGTTGGGTGCTAAACTAGTTGATGTCACGCTGCTTTGTCCCACACTGGTCTGGACTTGCGACGTCTGGATCTGCAACTCATGAAAACCCATCTGAATGGCCCCCAAGTCATGCTTCTTTTGTATCTCAAACTTTTGCAGCGGTTCCACTGTGGTATCTCTAACCATATCACCGATATCCTAGTCCACTAATTATAATAGGGGGATGCGCCCTAGACACGGTCCTTCAAAATCAATTTGGTTTGGGAATAAGGGTGTGTGCAGTGTGACCTTACATTCATCAATATCCTTTGGAACCTTCACCTTGCCTCTATGTGGAGGAATGTACTCAGGTAGTTTAAAAATGGGGTTAGACCCCTCCACATCAATTTCCTCCGCCTCCTCCATATCAATATCATCCGCGCCCACATGGAGTTCTTCAACCTCAGCTTCAAGCTCTAGGTCAATCACCTTAACCTTTTCCTGCGCAGTGGGCTTTCCTGTCTGTGGGTGCTTTCTGGGTGATGCGTGCACTAGCTATTGCACTTTCTGGTTATCCTTAATTGATTTTGAACCGTCCTGGGTCGTCATAGGCCTCAGCCTGGGTGTCCTAGGAGATTTAGGCACTTCTTCTGATACTTCTACACTTCCAACCTCTGGGGCAGCTCCCTCAGTTGTCATTGCTTCTCCTACACTCAGGGTTTCTGCAAGCACCGACATTATGCTAAACGACAATACTTGTAACCCTGTTAGCAACTTATCAAATAATGAATTCACTATCAGGGCTTCAAAGAGCTCAGGGTTCTTATACGCTTGAGAGCTTAATACCTCAATTCTCAAAAAGCCAAGTGCTTTTCATTGGGAAGCCACCTGTAATTTATAGGCATTTTCAAATTCAAACCAAACCGTTCCCCCCATAACTTGTTCATAAATGCTACATGGGTGGCAGATTTCAACAAATATTGTCCTTAAATGTTGACTTAAATGCCTCGCCCCCCCACTCCATTTGGTCATTTTCTGAATGTCAAGTCATGAACAGTGACCATAATGGTCACTTTTTGGTTGCCCTGTGTGGTCCCTCCTCGGATAGAGTAGCTCCCTGCATGTATCTGTTGATGTTGTGACATTCCTTCATTCCGCGTAGCTCCCCAACCTGAGCAGTGTAGTTTATAGTCTCATGCCTCCTTCCAGGTGCCTAGAGCATTAAGATTGTGCTTCCATCATGTATTCATCTAGATGGATTGCCGGTGTATGGCTTCAATCAACTGCCATTCACCCATCTTTGGAATGGTTCGCCATTAAATTTTACCAGCTAAACTGCTCCACCATCGATAATCTCCTTAATGACATAGGGCCCCATCCAATGCATCCTAAATTTTCTTCAAAATTTATCAAACTTGTTGTCATTTAACAAAACCATATCATTTACCTTGAAGGTGTGTAGTTTGATGTGTCGATCGTGCCATGCCTTTTCACGCTCCTTTTGAACCTGTTGGTGAAATCCAGCTACAAATATATCTTCTTCAATCTCTATTAACTGTACAAGCCTTTCCTCCAGTGCTCCATGACCCGCCATTCCTATGAATTTTGTTATATGCAAACTAGGTACAATGTACTCCATCAGCATCATAGCTTCCATGCCATAAACTAGTCTGAATGGTGTTTTTCCAGTCAATTTCTTGCAATTCGTTCTATAAGCCCATAGCACCTCGGGGATGTGAACATCCCAGTCACTTCTTTGAGCATTGCAAACCTTCGTGAGCACACTCTCCAAAATTTTATTAAATGCTTCCACCGTCCCATTAGCCTGCAGATGATAGGGCATGCTCTTCTGATGGTACACCTGAAACTCTTCTGTCATTGCGTTGAACGTCTCATTGAGAAAGCGTGTACCACGATAACTCATTAGAATTTTTGGACAACCAAACCTTTTCAGTACCTACTCAAAGATAAATTTTGTGGTTGTTGCGCTCATACAATATTTCCTAGGTTGCGCCTCCGCCCATATGGTTAAATATTCAATCGTGGTGATGATGTAATGCGCCCCTGTCTTATTTCCTGGAGGCTGAATTGTTCCTATAAATTCAATCACCCATTTTTCAAATGGCTGTAGTGACATCTATAGATTTAGCAGCAGTTCATCCCTATGTGAGGGTCTGCCTGTCCTTTGGCATGCGTCGCATGCCCTACAATATGCTTTTGAATCCTTATGCAAGGTTGGCCACCAGAGCCCAGTGCGTAGGATCTTCTACCTTGTTTCTTTTCCTACATAATGAACTCCTGCAGCTCTATCATGAGCCTCAGTGAAGATGTTGTTTCATTCAAACTCTAGCACATAGCATCACAATATTTCATCTGACCCCATTTTGTACAAGTTCCCTGCAATGACAGAAAAGTCTATCACGTGCACCACCAGTTCCTTCTTCTGTTGGCTTGAATATCCTGCCAAAGCCATACCTATTGTTAAGAAGTGTATAATATCTAAAAAATGATTTTCCACAGTGTGCACTGCAAAGAGTTGCGCGTTAGGTATTCCCTCATCCAAATTAGTAGGTCGTCTCTCATTTCGATGCACGAAAGATGATCTGGTCCAGCATTAAAACATCTTGGTTTCACAATAACTTCAAAATCATACTCCTGGAACAACAACGGCCACCTACATATCTTTCCCCCCAACACAAGCTTGCTGACCAGGTATTTCAATGTGGAATGGTCTGTATACATCTTAAAGTGTCCACCCAACAAATAGTTCTTTAACTTCTGGAGCACATACACCATAGCTAACCCTTTGCGCTTTGTTTTGGAATAATTTTTCTCCACTTTGGACAACTTCCTAGTTGCAAATTCTATAAGATGATCCAAGTCCTCTTCATTGGCCTGTATCAGTACTACTCCCAGTGCAATACATGACACGTCCACATGCACATGAAATTCCTTCTTCCAATCTGGGAAGACTACGATCAATGCAGTGACCATCTTCTCCTTCAGCACATCCAAGCTCTTTTGGCATTCTTCATTCCAATAGAACGTAACATCCTTTTTTAACAATTTCTCCATCATTGTAGTGATCTAAGCATACCTCTTTATGAATTTCCTATAGTATCTCTTATGCCCCAGTGTTGCGTGTAGCTATTTCACACTCCTTGGTGCCTCCAACTAGATTATGATCATGATATTAGCTGGGTCTACCATCAAGCCTTGTCTGCATACCACATGGACTAGCAAGATCCGAAAAGGGATGCAAAACAAACATTTCTTTATATTGAGCATGATCTGGTATCTCTGGCATGTATCTAGCATCAAGTGTAGACTTGCCACATGGTGCTTCACCAGTCCGAACATTGTCCAATCATTGAAATATACTTCTAGAAATTTATGAATAAAATCCTTGAACGTCATGATGACTATGCGTGAAAATATCACCAGCGCATTCTTCAGCCTAAAAGTCGTCACCATTTACTGGAAGCATCCCCATTCAGTCGCGAAGGTCATCTTAATTCTATCCTCCAGCGTGATCTTGATTTGATGGTACCCAAAGAACCCATCAGTGAACGAATACGCTTTTTGGATGCCATCATTATCTAGGACTTCATCGGTGAATGAGGTTGGGAAGGGATCATGCACGCAAGCGTCATTCAACTTGGTGATATCTACACATATCCTTATTTCTTCCCTCTGCTTCTTTTCCTAAACCACTACTGGGCTTACCCAATCAGTTTCTTCCACTAGTTCAATAATACCTACCGCGAGCATTTTATCTAACTCAACGTGGACCCTTTCCTTATACTTTGGATTAAGGCGGTAAGGTCTTTGTTTCACAGGTTTTGTGTCTGGTTTTAGGGTGATCTTCATGACACCCAAGTCTCCTATTATCCCTTTTAGATCGGAAAACTTCATGGAGAACAAGTCCTGATATTCGCAGAGCAGCTCGGCAACCTTATCTACTGTCGCGTCATCCCAATAATCCCCAATCTTTTCAACCTTTGGTTCTACCTCCGTGCCAATGTTCATCTGCCTGGCCTTGAGCGGCTCAGTCATGTCTAGGTTCTCTAGCTATGGTCCTTCGACTCCATGGTGACCTTCAGTCTCTGGGATATTAATCCTTTTCGGGTCTTTGTCCTCTTCTTCCATTGTTACATTGTCTTAACCTCCTGTAACGCTTCATCGATGAATTCAAATCCATCCTCAAAAATGAACGTCATCAGAAATCCTTGGCGTAAAACATCCCATTCTTCAGTGTCATGACGGAGTTATGTCTCTAAGTACCGATTCATTGGTATAACATCCAAGGTATGACAAAACAGATGGACCCACTCTGGCTAAGGCTTTGCTCCATATACTTCAGTCCATTTGACCAAATGATCGCATGGGTCATTCCTCCTGTCATACTTTTCTGTTAGTCATACCTTCAGGTGGCCAAAGCGTATCCTCAACATCCTTCTATATTCACACCAATCCTCAAAACTGTCCTTGTGTGTACCCCACCATCTTGGGGGTGTAGCGCACAGAACCCAATCTAATTCTTAGAGGCGATGCTTCTCAGGAACTTCCCTTTCGAATGCATCCAAAAAGAGATCAACGTCAGTTAACCCATCATAGTGAGGCAGATTTCTTACCTCTGATGATACGCAACACAATGACTTGGTGATCATATTACAGTGCAACATAGATACTTTATGCAGTTGTTTCTACCAGTTCTCCAGTTCTTCGTCTGAATCTGATGTGCAGGAGCTCTCATGGTCCCATCCAATACATCTGTCTACTATTGGATTCACCCAATCCTGATCTCACGCCGTTATCTTGTAAATCTAGTCCAAATCGTCATCATTTTCACAATCGTGGATTGGTTCTATATAGCGCAATCCTTCTACATGATCCAATGGCATCACTACACAGAGAGATTTCTTTTCAAATATCATCTTTTACTTCTTTAGGTTGATTAGCCCATTCATGTCAATGGCCTAATCAATCCCAAGGAGTGCAGGGTAGGGATTGCTATCATCCACAATCTCTATTACTTCAAAATCCGCTAGTGCACTCGTGCCTTCAGTGTCAACTGTTATCCTTGCAGCCTCCCCATTGGGATGATTTTTTGTTGATTCGCCATCCTTAATTGGGTCAGAGACCACTAGAATGCAGGTCTCCCCATTCTTTCCCATGTTTTTTTTGGAAAAACATTCGTGTCAAACCCCAGATCTAAGATAACCTGATCCATTTCGTATTCTCCTATCTACACGATGAGTCTCATCTCATGTCCAGTGCTTTCCTTATGCTTACCAAGATTTCTGACTACACGCAGATCGCTAGTAGCATTGTCCTTTCCAGTGCATCGATTGATCAGTTCCTGTAGTCCCTTCACAACCTACTTATCGCGGAGTAGTTTAATGCAGGTCTCCAAGCACGTGGTAATCATGGATGGGTCCATTTCTTCAACTGATTTCTCCTGACTTCCTAAGGTAGTAGCCTCAATGAAACTTTTCTTTGCTTCCATAAATGTTTCTTTCACGCATTCTAGATCAAACCCGGTCTCCTTTTCCAGGACTTTGCAGACCCACTCACCCTTTGCAGGTTGCTTCCCCTTATCCTCACCAGTCATCATTTCACTCCATAGCATACTGTTTACCTTAGGGTCTTCCTTGCAATGCTCAGCCCTCATCATTTGCAAGTTTCGAGTTGACTATGGATGTTGCACCCCCTTTTTGCAAATCTTAGCTAATAATATAGGGCAATACTCAGTCGCATGGTCAAACTGAGTACAATAGCAGTGTGACACTCATGTTGGATTCAGGCAGTCTCTTACGTAGTGTCCTGGTCCTCCACAATTGTAACAGATAAGCTACCCTCAGCCTCTACAAAGCCCCCCTCCACCTCGGCCTCAGTCGCACCCCTAATACTCACCTCACACTCCCCCAGCTCCTTGGTCCGGAGGTCGCATTCCTGCATGCACCCTATATGCAAGTTTCCTACCCATCATTAATTCGTAACTATGGCGATTGTGCTTGTCATGACCTACTAATTGATAGAAATTGCAGAAGAGTTGTTGTGGTGTTTGTATGAATTTCTATAGCAAATGGAAATTTTTGGTTGCATGTTTCCCAACTACCTGGCATATAGCATACCATAGCGTGGGCCCTATACTTGGCCCTGTTGCAACCTCTGGCCCTGTAGGTTTTAACCCTGTACATAAATTACTTGCATACGAATTCTAAAACACATAAAATAAACAATGTGAGAGCAGAATACATAAAACACATATACACAAAGGTTTTCCCCTGGATCCCAAAACCAGGACTACCAGCTTGATTTTTCATTATGTTCCTTTCAATGTTATAATACATATTTATGCATGTCAAAGCATCCAATACCATGGACCGAAAATCATCGCATCCAAAACCATGGACCAAAAACCATCGCGTCCAAAAAACATGTGCAAAAATCATGCACAAAACCATAGGTGGGTCCGCCCAACCTAACATAGGTTCCAAAACCAAAATTTTCTGAGGCGCTTCCCCAGACCCCATAGAGTGGGGTTACCTGCACCCCTCAAACCCCCTGTGACCCCCCGCTACACAATCAGTCAACAAAGGGGGGGCTCCGCCCCCCCACTAACCCCCGGGTTAACTACGTGGACTAAGTCATGGAAAGAAGTATAACACAACCCAACATTATCCACTTGTTGTTTTCTTTCCACAGGGGGCCACAAGAGAGCTTAGTCATTTATCCAGCCCTGCAATGCCCATTGTTTCTCTACACCAAGAGAAATTCTCAGACCTCACAGATTTTGTCAATGCATCTGCAGTATTCTTCAAAGTGTCCACCTTTACCAGCAACATCATTTTGTCTTCTATCATATCCCTCACAAAGTGATACTAAACATCATTGTGCTTTTTCTTTGAATGATATGTAGGGTTATTTGTGAATAAAATTTCACTTTGGCTGATGCAGTCTATCCTTATAGCTCCCTTTATTAACCCCATACTTCAACACAATCTCTGCAACCAAACTGCTTCCTTGCTTGCATGAGTGGTTGCCATGTATTCTGCCTCTGTAGTTGATAGTGCCACTACAGATTGTTTCTTACTCATCCAAC
>APFE030934180.1:11491-29013 GCA_000404065.3 Pinus taeda | reverse complement strand
CATGTATAAATATGTATTGTAACATTGAAAGGAACATAATGAAAAATCAAGCTGGTAGTCCCGGTTTTGGGATCCAGTGGGAAATCTCTGTGTATATGTGTTCTATGTGTTATGCTATCGCATTTTTATTTTTCCTGTGATTTAGAATTCGTGTGCAGGTAATTTCTGTACGGGGTAAAAACCTACACATACAATCTTTATTCTATAAGTAAATGCTAACAGTGAATAATATGCCTAATAGTGTTTTGTACAACCTGTTATAACATGCATTTTTGTTCCTTGTAGTATTCATTTTTCATTCAAGAACTTCAAAATATTTCAAAAAAGATAAAAGCAAGAGGAAGAAGTGATAATGACATAGCGGAATCGCTAAAGGAACAAGTATAAAATAATCGGTCCCAATATACCCATGCGATCAAGTTAAATCATAATATAAATGGTTATATGGAACCATAACCAAAATATATATATACTATGTTGTAAAGCCCAAGAATAACAGCGAAGTGAGAATTCGTAGAAGTCAAGCTCTGAGAGAGTTGACCAGTGGAAAAATGAAAGGCCAAAACCCTGAAGAAAACCCCAGAACGACAAAATATTGAAGAAATGGCCAAAAGTCAAAGTGAGTGGACAGATGAAGAATGAACACACAGGAACCGTTGGATCTTGGAGATCAACAGATGAGGTCGAAGGAAATGAACGATCCAGGCTAAATCATGTAGATTGGAATCAAGGA
Source organism: Pinus taeda (assembly GCA_000404065.3). Taxonomy (NCBI): domain Eukaryota; kingdom Viridiplantae; phylum Streptophyta; class Pinopsida; order Pinales; family Pinaceae; genus Pinus; species Pinus taeda. The sequence goes on along the minus strand of APFE030934180.1, from coordinate 28,280 downwards.
ATAAATGACGAAGATTAACCAGAAAGCATTGCTGGAAGAGAAATCTGAAGGAGCATCGCGACCAACGATGGTCGAAGATCTACAGTCATCGAGATCGAACAAGTCCTAGCATTAACCAAGACGAAGGGCGGATTTAAAGCTATAAGCGGGATTTCGAGTGGATGCAAAATGGTTAATGGTATTTAGAGGAAAGCACCCGATTCCATTCAATGGTTGACATGTAGCAACTAGAGGAGAGAGAAAAATCGTTCATTTTGGGTGGGTAAATCTCGTGCAAGTAGTCCACCAGAAATTGATATCATCCATCGAATCCTGCGGTTGAAATCTACGGTGGACAATGGACCTAATATATATATATATATATATATATATATATATATATTATATATATCTGTGTGTGTTAGTAATGCTATTAAATCGCAATCGCAAAATGGAGCGGTACTTATATGAAATAACCCTTGGCCAGACCCGAAAATATATGCATTATGTTTTAAACTCTCAGCGTGTCTGTTATATCGCATATCGTTAAGTTTCGTATTGATATATCATTTGAAAGGGCCGATTGCAATTTGTGATACGAAGAAAATGGAGCATTGAACGAGCAGATCCAATGGATTTATGCAGCTGATTTAATTCTTTTTTAGTTTCGTGGTGAACCAAAGATTAGCATTAATTTTGTTGTATAAAGGGAAAATCAGTGCTAAAACCAAATCCGAAGAAAAAGCAGTTGGGCATGTTTTCTTTGTATTTTGGCCAATCAAAACGCCCGTTATATACATAAACCCAGTTTTCACACAAGTCGAAGTCTAACGCAGTTAATTACGGTTAAAGTGGATTAAGAATTATTAAAGCATCCACAGAGGAACTCAAGAGCCGATTAACAGAGCCAAAAAGCCAGCAGTTATCCTCATCTTCTAGTTCAATTATTTCTTGTTATTGTATGTTCTTTAAGGTGTCTTTTACCCTCTATAAAATTTTGTAATAACTTTTACTTCAAATAGTTAGAGAAGCAGTTAAGTAGTTTGATAGTTTTAGAGATCATTAACTATTCCCAAAGTATAAAAGAGGAAAAAATACAAAGAAAAAGGGGTTGTTGGAATTTTGGAGAACCTAGAGACTAAGCCACTATATTCCTGATATAGTTGTTTCTTAATGAAAGAATCAAAAGTTTCCATGAATTATTGGGTATAATTTTGTAACTTCTATGTCATGTGTCATCTTATGTTTTCTTCTTTCAAGTATAGTAATGAAGTTGCGGGTCTTTATTTGCTTATGTAGATAAAGTTAAAATCCCTTAAAAGAGCGCTCCTATACCTGAAGTTTCCATCTTCTTTTCTAAGTTATAGATAATAGTTTCTGTGTAAGGCAGCATATTATCTTTAACTTCTCCAAGGGTCGTAGATAATAGTTTCTGTGTCAAGCTGCATATTGTCTATGATTCAGTTCTCATTTTCATAATTCTTCTAAGTGATAAATAATAGGTTCTGCGTTAAGAAGCATATTATCTTTAAATTCTCCTTCAATCTTTCTCCATTCATCATTTATATCTAGCAACAAATGGCATTCTGAGACTTTCCGATCACACATGTATTAAGGGTTAAAGATCAAGTTTTCCAGGTCCTTCATTTGAGAATACAACAAACAATAAAGTGACAAATAAGTGACAACAAGAAATAATCATTAATGTCTTAAGCACAATTTCTCCATAGCCAGGAAATTGGTTTCTTAAGGTACAACATTAATTGGCGCCATTGCCAGGGAGAGTAGATAAGAACACTTTTCCCTACGTTTTTCAATATTTTCCTCTGGTTGTTCAGTGAGGAGGAAATATTTGGTTGTTTTGAATCAAAGCAATCATTTTGGCTTCAAGGAGACCCCATACAAGATCAGACACTTCATAACAGAAGGTTCAAGCTCTTTCAGATCCTAAAAAGCTAGTTTTTAGGAGGGTTGGAAAGTCTAAGATCCCAATTACACCCATCCCTACATTGTCTGCATCAGGCAGTAACTTATCCGAACATTCAGCTGATAAAGAGTCATCTTTTTCATCATCTTCATTTCAGGAACCTAACTGTCAAGATAAATCTTTAGAGTCTGTTACTTTTCATTTACCTGCTATAATTATTCAACCTGAACCAATATCCACATTACCACCTCTGCACACTCCATTTACTTCTAAGTCAGGTTCTGCATTTGTTGGTAATCAAGGTTCAATAAACATGGTAGTACCTGCATTCTTAATGAATAGGTATGCACCTCTTCAATTACCACAACTATTAAATCAAATGCCACAGGAATACCTCAAGATTCTTCCTCATTTTAGAGGGGAAGATGAAAAAATTGCAGGGAATCATGTGTCAGTATTTTGCAATTTTGTAGAAAACAAAAATGTTGAACATGTAGATGTTGTTCTAAGACTTTTTGTTCAGTCCTTGGGTAGAGAAGCAAGGAAATGGTTTAAAGGACTTCCCAATAATTATATTCCTTCTTGGGAAGAGATGGAATGTTTATTCATTCAGAAATGGGGAGAAAAAAAAGACCATGGGTATTCATTAACAGAGTTTAATTCCATAAAGAAGAAGTCTGATGAAACTGTGGTCGAATTTGTCATAAGATTTAACAAATTGTACAATAGTCTCCCAACGGAGATTAAGCCTCCTCCTGCTAATGCAAAAATAACTTTTGCAGGGGCATTTGAATCAAATTTTGGATTCACATTAAGGGAAAGAGAATCTCCAACCATTGATCAAATCCAAACAGATGCATTAGAGATAGAAGCAAATTTGGTGGCTGCAGGAAAAGCACCAGAGACACAGCCTATCCAAGGCAAGGGAAAGACAAAGATGGAATCCTCTCAAAGTCAAGCATTGGAGGATATGTGTAATGTAATTAAAACTTTGTCAAATAAGTTAAATAAACTAGAGTTAGAAAATAAGAATTTTCAAAAGCAAACACAGTATAATAAGAACTTTAATCCCTAATATAGAAGACAACCTTTGAAAATTTTGTAGAGAGGAAGAAAAGATCTAGATCAAATTCAAGAACCATTATATATAGAGGCAGATCCTATTGAAAAACAAGAGCATCCTCAAGATCAAAATTTCTACATTATATGCAGTAGATGAATATGAACTTGGTATCAAAGGAGAAGAGTTTGACTATGATGAAACAGATGCCATTCATGATGAAAATAAAATTGATGAATATTGGAAGCAATTTTCTGATTTTATGCAGGCTGAACTACATAAGAAATATGACTTGAGATCGAGGAAGAGATCAAGAAATCAAGGAAATGAAAGTGAGCAGCAAGTTTCAACTTCCTCACCAAAGGCAACTCCACAAGAATCACAGTTTGCAAAACAAGTGAATAAAGGAAAGCAGCAACAAAATGCAAATGGTAAGACACAGATACTTCATGGTGAGTCTTCTCAAGATCAAACTGGAAAAATTCCTTTGGAGAAACTTGTTTCAATTCCTCAAGTAATCCCAGTCATGAAAAAAGATGAAGAGGAGAATGAAAGGACTGCTAAACAAGGTCACTTGTTTAGTCTTACTAAGGAGTTGGAAAAAGTAAGAATTCAGGTTCCTCATATAGAATTGACAAAAATACCTATTTATTAAAAGGAGATTATTGAGTTTGTTAATTCGAAAGAAAATTAGATTATAAATGACATTGTAAATCTACAGGAAGACAAACTAGTAGTGGTTTTTGATCCACATGTAGAGGAAGTAGACCCTTTAATACCCCCTTTTTATACTTCCTTATTGGTCCATGACTTCCTCTTACATAATTGTATGTTTGAATCAGGAGCTTCACACAATCGTATGCCTTTGTCAGTAATGAGGAAACTAAATCTACAAGTTACCAAACCCTATAGGGACTTGTATTCTTTTTATTCAAATAAAGTCAAGTGTCTTGGGGTCATTAAGGATCTGACAGTGTCACTAACTCAAATCCTAGCTAGAATCTTGGTCATGGATGTAGTAGTAAAAAATATCCCTGCCAGATTTGGAATGCTTCTATCTAGGTCCTAGGGGGCTAAATTGGGTGGTGTTTTGAAACTAGATTTTACATATGTTGTTATACCAACTTTTGGTGGGGAAGAGAGGAGATTGTACAGAGAAACTAGATTTGTAAAAACAATTACAGAAAATGGAGCAGGTAATTCACCTGTATATAGCTAGGAGAAGGATGACTTTGCTTGTTTCATGTTGCATGATAATGCAAAGCTGGCTGAAGATAATCAAAAGCAGCTTGCTTCAGCCAATGTAATTACAGAGCTACAAACTGGAGGAGTGTGGAAATGCTTCTTTGATGGAGCTTATTCCAAGGAAGGAATAGGTGTTGGTTTTCTTCTAGTTGTGCCTGGAGGTAATATGTTCCATTGTTCCTTTAAATTAGAGTTCGAGGAAACAATGAATGTGGCAGAATATGATTCCTTGATTATTGCTCTACAAACAGCTAAGCAGATGGGAGTTAAGTCAATTTCTTCTTTTGGAGATTCAGAGTTGATTATTAGGCAAATAAAAGATCATTTCCAAACAAAGAACCCTAGGCTTAGGGCATACAGAAATGAGGTATGGGATTTTGATTAAGAACTTTTTTAAAGCTTTTAACATTCAATTTATTCCAAGAAATGAGAATAGATTAGCAGATTCATTGGTTGTGGTTGCTAGTACTTTCAAGCCTCCTATTAATCCAAGACTAAGATATGAGGTAGGGATGAGACACAAACCCTCTATTCCTAATAATGTTTAAAATTGGCAAGATTTTGAAGATGATAAGCAAATTAAAGAATTTTTTACTATAGTTGAGGAGTTTCAGGGCATGGAAATTGATCAGGATAAAGAAGAAACAACAGAAGTTGCAGAAATCAGTGGTTTAAAATATTCAATAGCTAATCAGAAGATTTTTCAATTGAAGGATAATATTTTTCCAAAGGGACTTGTTCCCCTTGAAAGGCTTTCTAACTCCAATGATGTGGTTGTTGACTCATGGAAGGTTTCACGGGATCAACACATTCACGATCACAACATTGGAACTCGAGAGAAACTCAGAATGAATTGTTTTTTCAAGATTCATTGGTAGAATGGTTCTAGATTAAGCACTCAAATGCTAACCTAGTACCATTGGAAGATTGAATTCAACTGATGGAGATCAATCATGTACATATGTAGGAACTTGTACATAAATAAGCTTAGGAGTTGAGCATTTGGTTTCCAGTTGCAGTTCTTCAGTTTAAACTTAGTTGATGAATAAGGGTGACTTTCCAACTGGTTTGCAGAGGTTTCAAACTTCAAGAATGTTAAATTTCAGTTTGTCAAATTTCATGGTTTTCACATTTTTGGACTCCATGCCCAACTAAGGCTACTAATCTACAATTCTTAATATTTTGCTATCAAAGCACAAGCATCCTATCACTGCATATATTGGTGTGGTTTCACTGTACAAATTTTTACACAGTTAAGTTTGGCGAAGCAATGTATGACTCCATGCCCAAGGAGAAGGCACTGATTTGCGATTCTTAGTGCTTCTATGGCAAAAGCACTATCCCCAAATGGAGCCAGATGTTGTAACATGCATTTTTGTTTCTTGTAGTATTCATTTTTCATTCAAGAACTTGAAAATGTTTCAAAAAAGTTAAAAGCAAGAGGAAGAAGTGATAATGACATAGCGGAATCGCTAAAGGGACAAGTATAAAATAATTGGTCCCAGTATAGCCATGTGATCAAGTTAAATCATAATATAAGTGGTTATATGGAGCCATAACCAAAATATATATATACTATGTTGCAAAGCCCAAGAATAACAGCGAAGTGAGAATCTGTAGAAGTCAAGCTTTGAGAGAGTTGACTAGTGAGAAAATGAAAGGCCAAAATCATGAAGAAAACCCCGCAACCACAAAATACTGAAGAAATGGCGCAAAGTCAAATTGAGTGGACAGATGAAGAATGAACACACAGGAACCATTGGATCTTGGAGATCAACAGATGAGGTCGAAGGAAATGAATGATCCAGACTAAATCATGTAGATTGGAATCAAGGAATGAACGACGAAGATTAACCAGAAAGCATTGGTGGAAGAGAAATCTGAAGGAGCATCACCACCGTCGATGGTCGAAGAGCTACAGTCATCGAGCATGAAAAAGTCCTGGCGTTAACCAAGACGAAGGGCGGATTTAAAGCTATAAGCGGGATTTTAGGCGGATGCAAAATGGTAAATGGTGTTTAGAGGAAAGCACCCGATTCCATTCAATGGTTGACACGTAGCAACTAGAGGAGAGAGAAAAATCGCTCATTTTGGGTGGGTAACTCTCGTGCAAGTAGTCCACTTGAAATTGATATCAGCCATCAGATCCTGGGGTTGAAATCTATGATGGAGAATGGACCTAATATATATATGTGTGTGTGTGTGTGTGTGTGTTTGTGTGTGTGTTAGCGATGCAATTAAATCACAATCGCAAAATGGAGCGGTACTTATATGAAATAACCCCTGGCCAGACCCGAAAATATATGCATTATGTTTTAAACTCTCAGTGTGTCTATTATATCGCATATCGTTAATTTTTGTATCGATATATCATTTGAAAGAGCCGATTGCGATTTGTGATACGAAGTCAATGGAGCATTGAACGGGCAAATCCAATGGATTTATGCAGCCGATTTAATTCTTTTTAAGTTCCGTGGTGAACCAAAGATTAGCATTAATTTCGTTGTATAAATGGAAAATCAGTGTTAAAACCAAATCCGAAGAAAAGGCAGTTTGGCATGTTTTCTTTGTATTTTGGCCAATCAAAATGCTCGATATATACATGCCCAGCTTTCGCACAAGTCAAAGTCTAACGTAGTTAATTACAGTTAAAGTGGATTAAGAATTATTAAAGCATCCATAGAGGAACTCAAGAGCTGATTAACAGAGCCGAAAAGCCAGCAGTTATCCTCATCCTCTAGTTCAGTTATTTATTGTTATTGTATGTTCTTTGAGGTGTCTTTTACCCTCTATAAAATTCTGTAATAATTTTTACTTCAAATAGTTAGAGAAGCAGTTAAGTAGTTTGATAGTTTTAGAGATTAGTAACTATTCCCAAAGTATAAAAGTGGAAAAACTACAAAGAAAAAGGGGTTGTTGGAATTTTGGAGAACCTAGAGACTAAGCCACTATATTCCTGATATAGTTGTTGCTTAATGAAAGAATCAAAAGTTTCCATGAATTATTGGGTATAATTTTGTAACTTCTCTGTCATGTGTCATCTTATGTTTTCTTCTTTCAAGTATAGTAATTAAGTTGTGGGTCTTTATTTGCTTATGTAGATAAAGTTAAAATTCCTTAAAAGAGCACTCCTATACTTGATGTTTTCATCTTCCTTTCTAAGTTATAGATAATAGTTTCTGTGTAAGGCAGCATATTATCTTTAACTTCTCCAAGGGTCGTAGATAATAGTTTCTATGTCAAGTTGCATATTGTCTATGATTCAGTTCTCATTTTCATAATTCTTCTAATTGATAGACAATAGGTTCTGTGTTAAGCAGCATATTATCTTTAACTTCTCCTTCAATCTTTCTTCATTCATCATTTATATCTAGCAACAAATGGCATTCTGATATTTTTCGATCACACATGTATTAAGGGTTAAAGATCAAGTTTTCGAAGTCCATTTGAGAACACAACAAACAATAAAGTGACAAATAAGTGACAACAAACAATAATCATTAATGTCTTAAGCACAATTTCTCCATAGCCAGGAAATTGGTTTCTTAAGGTAAAACATTAATTGGTGCCATTGCCAGGTAGAGAAGATAAGAACACTTTTCCCTGGGTTTTTCAATATTTTCCTTTGGTTGTTCAGTGAGGAGGAAATATTTTGTTGTTAAGCACAATTTCTCCATAGCCATGAAATTGGTTTCCTAAGGTACAACATTAATTGGTGCCATTTCCAGGGAGAGAAGATAAGAACACTTTTCCCTGGGTTTTTCAGTATTTTCCTATGGTTGTTCAATGAGGAGGAAATATTTTGTTGTTTTGAATCAAAGCAATAACTTTGGCTTCAAGGAGACCCCATACAAGATCAGACACTTCATAACAGAAGGTTCAAGCTCTTTCAGATCCTGAAAAGCTAGTTTTTAGGAGGGTTGGAAAGTCTAAGATCCCAATTACACCCATCCCTACATTGTCTGCATCAGGCAGTAACTTATCCGAACATTCAACTGATAAAGAGTCATCTTTTTCATCATCTTCAATTCAGGAACCTAACTGTCAAGAGAAATCTTTAGAGTTTGTTACTTTTCATTTACCCGCTATAGTTATTCAACCTGAACCAATATCCACATTACCACCTCTGCACACTCCATTTACTTCTAAGTCAGGTTTTGCATTTGTTGGTAATCAAGGTTCAATAAACATGGCAGTATCTGCATTCTTAATGAATAGGTATGCACCTCTTCAATTGCCACAACTATTAAATCAAATGCCACAGGAATACCTCAAGATTCTTCCTCATTTTACAGGGGAAGATGAACAAACTGCAGAGAATCATGTGTCCGTATTTTGCAATTTTGTAGAAAACAAAAATGTTGAACATGTAGATGTTGTTCTATGACTTTTTGTTGAGTCCTTGGATGGAGAAGCAAGGAAATGGTTTAAAGGACTTCTCAATAATTATATTCCTTCTTGGGAAGAGATGGAATGTTTATTCATTCAAAAATGAGGAGAAAAAAAAAGACCATGGGTATTCATTAGCAGAGTTTAATGCCATAAAGAAGAAGTCAGATGAAACTGTGGTCATATTTGTCATAAGATTTAACAATTGTACAATAGTCTCCCAGCAGAGATTAAGCCTCCTCCTGTTGGTGCAAAAATACCTTTTGCAGGGGCTTTTGAAGCAAATTTTGGATTCACATTAAGGGAAAGAAGATATCCAACCCTTGATCAAATACAAATAGATGCATTAGAGATAGAAGCAAATCTGGTGGCTGCAAGAAAAGCACCAGAGACACAACCTATCCAAGGCAAGGGAAAGACAATGATGGAATCCTCTCAAAGTCAAGAATTGGAGGATATGTGTAATGTAATTAAAACTTTGTCAGATAAGTTAAATAAATTAGAGTTAGAAAATAAGAATTTTTGGAAGCAAACACAGTATAATAAGAACTTTAATCCCTAATACAGAAGACAACCTTTGCAAATTTTGCAGAGAGGAAGAAAAGATCTAGATTAGATTCAAGAACCATTATATATAGAGGCAGATCCTATTGAAAAACAAGAGCATCCTCAAGATCAAAATTTCTACATTATATGCAGTAGATGAAGATGAACTTGGTATAGAAGGAGAAGAGTATGAATATGATGAAATAGATGCCATTCATTATGAAAATAAAATTGATGAATATTGGAAGAAATTTTCTGATTTTATGCAGGCTGAACTACATAAGAAATATGACTTGAGATCGAGGAAGACATCAAGAAATCAAGGAAATGAAAGTGAGCAGCAAGTTTCAACTTCCTCACCAAAGGCAACTTCACAAGAATCACAGTTTGGAAAACAAGTGAATAAAGGAAAGCAGCAACAAAATGCAAATGGTAAGACACAGATACTTCAAGGTGAGTCTTCTCAAGATCAAACTGGAAAAATTCCTTTGGAGAAACTTGTTTCAATTCCTCAAGTAATCCCAGACATGAAAAAAGATGAAGAGGATAATGAAAGGACTGCTAAACAAGGTCACTTGTTTAGTCTTACTAAGGAGTTGGAAAAGGTAAGAATTAGGTTCCTCTTACAGAATTGACAAAAATACCTATTTATCAAAAGGAGATTGTTGAGTTTGTTAATTCGAAAGAAAATTAAATTATAAATGACATTGTAAATATGCAGGAAGACAAACCAGTAGTGGCTTTTGATCCACATGTAGAGGAAGTAGACCCTTCAATACCCCCTTTTTATACTTCCTTATTGGTCCATGACTTCCTCTTACATAATTTTATGTTTTATTTGGGAGCTTCACACAATCTTATGCCTTTGTCAGTAATGAAGCAACTAAATCTACAAGTTACCAAACCCTATAGGGACTTGTATTCTTTTGATTCAAATAAATTCAAGTGTCTTGGGGTCATTAAGGATCTGGCAGTGTCACTAACTCAAATTCTAGCTAGAATCTTGGTCATGGATGTAGTAGTAAAAAACATCCTTGCCAGATTTGGAATGCTTCTATCTAGGTCCTAGGGGGCTAAATTGGGTGGTGTTTTGAAACTAGATTTTACATATGTTGTTATACCGACCTTTGGTGGGGAAGATAGGAGATTATACAAAGAAACTAGATTTGTAAAAACAATTACAGAAAATGGAGCAGGTAATTCACCTGTATATAGCTAGGAGAAGGATGACTTTGCTTGTTTCATGCTGCATGATAATGCAGAGCTGGCTGAATATAATCAAAAGCAGCTTGCTTCAGCCAATGTAATTACAAAGCTGCAAACTGGAGGAGTGTGGAAATGCTTCTTTGATGGAGCTTATTCCAAGGAAGGAACAGGTGTTGGTTTTCTTCTAGTTGTGCCTGGAGGTAATATGTTCCCTTGTTCCTTTAATTAGAGTTTGAGGCAACAATCAATGTGGCAGAATATGAGTCCTTTATTGTTGCTCTACAAACAACTAAACAGATGGGAGTCAAGACAATTTCTGCTTTTGGAGATTCAGAGTTGCTTATTAGGAAAATAAAAGATCATTTCCAAACAAAGAACCCTAGGATTAGGGCATACAGTAATGAGGTATGGGATTTTGATTGAGAACTTTTTTAAAGCTTTTAACATTCAATTTATTCCAAGAAATGAGAATAGATTAGCAGATTCATTGGTTGTGGCTACTAGTACTTTCAAGCCTCCTATTAATCCAAGACTAAGATATGAAGTAGGGATGAGACACAAACCCTCTATTCCTAACAATGTTAAACATTGGCAAGATTTTGAAGATGATAAGCAAATTAAAGAATTTTTTACTATAGTTGAGGAGTTTCAGGGCATAGAAATTGATCAGGATAAAGAAGAAACAACAGAAGTTGCAGAAATCAGTGGTTTAAAATATTCAATAGCTAATCAGAAGATTTTTCAATTGAAGGATAATATTTTTCCAAAGGGACTTGTTCCCCTTGAAAGGCTTTCTAACTCCAATGATGTGGTTGTTGACTCATGGAAGGTTTCACGGGATCAACACATTCACGATCACAACATTGGAACTCGAGAGAAACTCAGAATGAATTGTTTTTTCAAGATTTATTGGCAGAATGGTTCTAGATTAAGCACTCAAATGCTAATATGGTACCTTTGGAAGATTGAATTCACCTGATGGAGATCAATCATGTACATATGTAGGAACTTGTACATAAATAAGCTTAGGAGTTGAGCATTTGGTTTCTAGTTGCAGTTCTTTAGTTTAAACTTAGTTGATGAATAAGGATGACTTTCCAACTGGTTTGCAGAGGCTTCAAACTTCAGGAATGTTAAATTTCAGTTTGTCAAATTTCATGGTTTTCACAGTTTTGGACTCCATGCCCAACTAAGGCTACTAATCTATGATTCTTAATATTTTGCTATCAAAGCACAAGCATCCTATCCTGCAGATATTGGTGTGGGTTCACTATACAAATTTTTACACAATTAAGCTTGGCGAAGCAATGTATGACTCCATGCCCAAGGTGAAGGCACTAATTTGCGATTCTTAGTGCTTCTGTGGCAAAAGCACTATCCCCAGGTGGAGCCAGATGTTGTAACATGCATTTTTTTTGCTTGAAGTATTCATTTTTCATTCAAGAAATTGAAAATATTTCAAAAAAGATAAAAGCAAGAGGAAGAAGTAATAATGACATAGCAGAATCACTAAAGGAACAAGTACAAAAGAATCGGTCCTAGTATACCCATGCGATTAAGTTAAATCATAATATAAATGGTTATATGGAGCCATAACTAAAATATATATATACTATGTTGTAAATCCCAAGAATAACAATGAAGTGAGAATTCGCAGAAATCAAGCTCTGAGAGAGTTGAGCAGTGGGAAAATGAAAGGCCAAAACCCTGAAGAAAACCCTGGAACGACAAAATACTGAAGAAATGTTGCAAAGTCAAAGTGAGTGGACAGATGAAGAATGAACACACAGGAACCGTTGGATCTTGGATATCAACAGATGAGGTCGAAGGAAATGAACGATCCAGACTAAATCATGTAGATTGGAATCAAGGAATGAATGGCGGAGATTAACTAGAAAATGTTGGTGGAAGAGAAATCTGAAGGAGTATCACTGTCGTCGATGGCCAAAGATCTATGGTCATCGGGCGCGAACAAGTCCGAGCGTTAACCAAGACGAAGGGCGGATTTAAAGCTATAAGCAGGATTTTGGGCGAATGCAAAATGGTAAATGGTATTTAGAGGAAAGTGCCCGATCCCATTCAATGGTTGACACGTAGCAACTAGAGGAGAGAGAAAAACTGCTCATTTTGGGTGGGTAACTCTCATGCAAGTAGTCCACCCAAAATTGATATCAGCCGTCGGATCCTGGGGTTGAATTCTTCAGTGGAGAATGGAACCAATATATGTGTGCGTGTGTGTGTGTGTGTGTTAGCGATGCGATTAAATTGCAATCGCAAAATGCAGTGGTACTTATATGAAATCACCCCTGGCTAGACCCAAAAATATATGCATTATGTTTTAAACTCTCGGTGTGTCTGTTATATCGCATATCGTTAAGTTTTGTATTGATATATCATTTGAAAGGGCTGATTGTGATTTGTGATATGAAGTCAGTGGAGCATTGAACGAATGGACCCAATGGATTTATGCAACCGATTTAATTCTTTTTGAGTTCCATGGTAAAACAAAGATTAGCATTAATTTCATTGTATAAAGGGAAAATTAGTGTTAAAACCAAATCCAAAGAAAAGGCAGTTGGGCATGTTTTCTTTTCATTTTGGCCAATCAAAAAGCCCAATATATACATGTTGTGCTATACAACAACCCCCCATTTCATAAAATTTTACTTTAGAAAATTATAATATGAAATGGGTCCCTTTTAGATTAAATTGGTATTAACCCATCACTCTTCTAAAGGTTCGGAAACAAACAAAACATTTAAAAAAACCTTTTTGAATTGATAAATAATCGGTCTTAAAAATAAAACGAATAATTCTTTATTGTTGCTATAAAGCGATCGCAAGATCACATATCGCAACAACAAAGGACGCATAACCATGACCTATTGATTCTCCCTGATGCGACAAGAGCGAGTAACCATCGGTTATCAGGAAAACAAATAATAAAAGGCCCTTCCCCTTGCTCCGATGCGATATCGCAATCGGCAATCGGGGAATGTGATATGAATATAACGAACTCTCCTCCTTAAAACTCCCGATGCGAGTCAAGTGATATCGCTATCGGCGATCGGGGATTCCAAAAAACTTAAATAAGATTTCCCAAGGCTTCCTCCGATCGCAGATTGCGACGAACCCAAATGCGACTTTCGAAAAGGATTGATATGATTTTGGTATATTATATTAATTATCATTTAAAGCCTTTTCTCTTCCCGATAGTGATTCGCTTGCGTCCAACCGCCAAAAAATCAAATCCACGCTTAAACGATTATTCGGCAAGTAAAGGATATAATGAGCATTTAAATGATTGACAGGTTTAAACGGCCAATTAATGAGCAGTTATGCCTAAATCCCTTCAGAGATTGTATCTGTGGGAGCCTTATGATAAATCTTCCATTATTTATTGATTGACACAATTCCTCCATACTTGGTTTTCGCCATCTATTCTCCGCATTACGTTCATTTTTCTCTTGTGCAGAGCTTTTCCGCAGTAACGATTTTAGACCAAATGGGGAAGAAATCTAAGTCTGGAACGACTTCAACTTCTGTGGTAACAGGACAACATGCCACCGATCCAGGACCAAGCAAAAAGGGATTAATCTCAGATACCACATGTCTCGGCCTTGGCAGTACTACTTGGCAGAATATTTACAACCTGGTTGAAGCTGAGGAACCTTAGCAAACATCGGTACGAGCTACAGCAGGTTCAAGCCGGAAACCTGATGCTACTTTAAAAGATTTGGTTGATTCCTACCTACACAGGATAGCGGCTCGAGATCAAATTCTTCCGTATACGAATGTGGTGAGATGGGAAATTGAAGAAATTCCAATTACAAACATAACATTCTACACTATTGATGAGAGAGTATTCGGTTCATTTCAGCCCAATTATTTCAGACAAATGTACCATTTTCCCGAACCAAAGAAGAAGTATAATAAAGCATTTCTGGAGAAGTTTCGAGATGAGAATGAAACTGAGTCAGAGCCTATACGAGAATGGAGACAGAACCCGGCGAAACACAAACATGAGTCTTCGGGTAAGTACTCCGTCGACTCCTTATGCTCTCCTTATTGTTATGCTGGAGTCATGATGTGTCGAATGTGGGGATTGCATGATTCTTCAAAATTTTCCATAGAGATGGTATCTTTCATGGAAGCAGCATGTAATAGTGAAATCATGGATTGGGAGACTATATTATCGGATAAGTTGGCCACAGCTATTCTTGAATTCAGAAACAAATCCCGTGTTACTGATAGGTTCATCCCTCCATTTTACTTTAGTGCCTATATTTTGGACACCCTCTGTTTTAATTCTGAGTTTCCTATGTTAGGGTGGAGATGGACTCCACAAGACCCTATGCCTATTCATATCTACCACCAAAAATTATGGAAATCTCATTATAAACATCATTTATACCAAGTATGCAATGGATTCATGCTACCTATTTACTATGCAATGTTTGATAGACCTACCCCTAAGATCTCCTCCCAGGCAGAGATTGACTTGACAGCCTTAGGAACCTGGTTTGGAGAAGAAAAATTCACTTACGTAAGAGTTTTTGGCAGTCAGGCCAGGCCTCATATCCTCCCCTTGTACATACCAGACAAACTATTAGCTCGCGAGATAGCATATCAGCTTACAACCGCATCAGCCACAAAGACTCTCAGAAATTCAAAGAAGCAAGTTTGGCCTCCTTTTCCTCTAAGGTGTGGCGTCTATACTCCGCATGATTATAAACATGCAGAGAAAGAGGCAGAAAAAATTAACATCCTAAGTCTCGCCACTCTGCCTAATAAACGTTTTGACCCGAAGAAAGTCGTCTATAATGCTCTAGACCAGGCCAAACTTACTAAATTTGAAAATAAGGAAGATGAGTTTGATGACCTGTTCTCCTCAGCCGAGTCAATATTCCAGGTGCAGCAGCTAGCTAGAATGAGATACCATGATGACAAGTTAGTAGAATTTAATAAACTTAGAGAACAGAGGTTGCTAACTCTTCCTCTAGATTTGTTAGCTACTGCCCCGATGATACAATCAAGCGATCCTAAGCAGCAGCTTACCAGCGAACCTCCTGCTACATCTGAAATCTATGAAGAAGTCCAAAGAAGAGAGCAGGAGGAACTCCAGAGGTTAGAACAGGAAGAGGAAAAGAGGAAAGAACAAGAGGAATCACAGAGGAAAGACAAAGAGGAAGCAGAAAACAAAGAATAGGAGAGAATACGGGACGAGGAACAGAAAAAGCAGCAGGAGCAGACTAGCAAGGAGGTGAGTGTCGATACTCAAATGGACCCAAGATTGCTCGAGGAATGGCAACAATTTAATACAATTATAAGCAATTTTGAGAGCTCAATGGATGCCGAAACCTCCAAAGCTTCCGACACACAAGATACAACATCAAAGGAGGTTCCAAGCAAAGGAACCAGCGGTGTACCCCCAACTACAGTAGTAAAAATAATTCTAAAGAATCCTTCCGATCAAATTATTTTGCAGGTGGAGGATATTCCTCCACTGGATGTTTTCTATAGCCCAAAACATAGGGATGTAATAAAGCGACAGCGAAAAAGGAGAAGGATTGATCAACCTTCTCTATTCCCTAAACAAACAATAACAGCCAATGTGATATGGAGGGAAGAATTCGACCCCTCCGATGACCTGACAAAGTTATCTCAATATGTTGGTGCCTATTCGGTAGCCACCATGGATAAGGCATCAGAGGTAAGCAATTTGTTGAAAGAAAAGGATCAAGTGATCGCTTCACTGCAAGTACAGCGATCGGAGGAACAGCAGAAGTCAGAACAACTACAACAACAACTGTCCACGCAGCAACAGTTAAATAACCAGTTCAACAAACAGTTGCATGAAGAGAAACAGAGGATCGATTCAGGAGCGATTCAGAGACAGAAAGAATTATCAGAGGCATTATCAAATTTGAAGGCGATGAATGAACAGATGGCAAAGACAAAATATGAGCAAATTTCTCAATTATCAGCTCAAGTAGAGAGGTTCAAGAGTCTTCCCCAGCCTGCCGAGTTCAGAGCAGAGGAAATGCAGATTAACAAGGCATTAATAACACAAATAAGATTGTTGTGTCATGAAATTGCCCAAGTTGAACCTTTGTGCGACATAACAACATCTATAATAGACAAATCAGTTGATGCCAGGCAGGATTTAGAGCAAGCCGACAACACTTTGACAGATTTTCTTACTTGGCAGGACTCTAATGAGGGACAGGCAGCAAACTTGCCCAAAATTTTAGAATCCCATAAAGAAATCTTATTCATGGAGTGGCAGTCCCAATTAATGAAAGCAGAGAGAGCAATTTCTAGATGCAAGGTATCTAAGAGCAATTTAATTGACTTGATCAATAATACTCTCTATTTATCTAACATGATTTCTCAATGTACACCAGGTAAATTATTATCAGCCAAGACATTGGAGC
>APFE030934168.1:4788-17168 GCA_000404065.3 Pinus taeda | reverse complement strand
TTTAAAGGCCTTTGTTGCTTCCGGAGTCCATGAAAATGAATCTTTCTTCAATAATGTGGTTAGAGGTGCTGCTATTCTCCCATAATTCTTAACAAACTTGCGATAATACCCTGTCAACCCAAGAAATCCTCGCAGATGCTTTATGGATGTGGTAATTTTCCATTCCTTAATGGCTTTAATTTTGCTAGGGTCTACCTTAACTCCTTCATGAGATACAATATGACCCAGATATTCCACCTCTTGTACTCCAAAGAAACATTTGGATCTCTTTTCATATAATTGTTTCTCCTCCAATAGTTGTAGCACCCTGTCAACATGTTCAACATGATCCTTCCAAGACTTGTTGTAGATTAGTATATCATCAAAAAATACTAACACAAATTTTCTAAGAGTTTGAAAATTGAATTCATCAAACCTTGAAATGTTGAAGGTGCATTGGTAAGGCCAAAAGGCATGACCAAAAATTCATAATGACCCTCATGAGTTCTAAATGTTGTTTTTGGAATGTCTTCAGTCTTCATTCTGATTTGATGATATCCTGAACGAAGATCCAACTTGGTGAAGTAAATTGATCCATGCAATTCATCCAGTATTCATCAATGACAGGAATGGGAAACTTATCTTTAATAGTGAGCTTGTTGAGCTCCCTATAATCCGGACACATGCGCCATGATCCATCCTTCTTGTGCACCAATACTACTGGAGCAGAGAAAGAACTTTGACTAGGTTGAATTATACCAGCCTCTAGCATTTCTGCAACCATACGTTCAATTTCACTCTTTTGGGCATAGGGATATCTGTACAGCCTGATGTTTGGAGGAACACTTCTTGGAATCAGATGAATAGTATGATCATGATCACGCATAGGTGGGAGACCTTTGGGAGTCTCAAATACCTTGGAATGATTGTCCAGGACTTTTTGGAGATCTGGATAAATAGATGATTCCGATGTGGAAACATCTAGCGAACATAATTGTGCAATTACACCTCTTTGCTCCTTTTTTTAGAAGCTTTGTCATACCATTATGATTATCTTTCCCGGTTTCCCTGCAATACCCCTTAATACAACTTCCTTTCCTTCCACAGAAAATTTCATGAAAAGTTCTTGAAAATTAAAAGCGATTGTACCCAAGGATTGTAGCCATTGGACTCCTAATACAACATCAACACCTCCAATTGGAATGGAAAGCATTGGGCTAGTCAATACATATTCTCCCATGGATAGCTGGATATTATGGCACTTTCCAGAGCAATTTATTGTTCCCCCATTTGCAATCATCACTTGACACTCTGGTGCTGGATATAGGAAGAAATTCAATTCTTTTGCTACCTTACAATGAATAAAATTGTGGGTACTTCCTGAATCAATCAACACTATTACCTTTTTCTTCCCTTCTATCTTGATGGTTTGAGGAGTGGTAATTCCAACCAATGCATTACAAGAAATGGTTGGATTCATTTCTTCTTTATCTAGGCTTTGTTCTTGGAGTATGTCCTCTTCTTTTGACCTTTCTTGCTCCTTTTCTTCTTCCTCTTCACAATCTATGTAGAATAATTTCTTCTCAGCACACTTATGACCTTTAGTGTATTTGCTATCACAACTGTAACAAAGCCCTTTTGCTCTTTTTTCTCCAATTGTTGTGGTGTCAACCTTATAGGTTGTGGAAGACTAGCGGCAACACCACTTCCGTCTCTATAGATGTGAGTGGTATGCTTCCTGGTTGCCATAATTTTGCTTTCCATTTTTCTTGCTAACCTGAATGCCTTCTCTAATGAACCAGGTTCCCAAGGCGAACATCATGTTGGATATTATCCTTTAAAGACCCTATGAACACATCAATCCTATGCTCCTCTAGAATATCTTTTACCCTTATGTTCAATTTTTGGAACTCCTCAATGTGTTGCATTATTGGACCCTTTTGTTTGAGACTTATCAATTGGCTAAAAAAAGTGTTGCTTTTTGTATCCTCATAACGTGCCATCAATTCTTCAGTAAAAATTGCCCAAGTGATAAATTGTTTATGAGAGCAAAGACATTGATACCATACAAACTGATTTGGTTCCAAATATAAAGTTGCCATACGTACCTTTTGTGTGTTTTGCACATTATTGAGATTGATGAACTGCTCCATCTGTAATATCCATGTGGCAGGATCCTTGCCATCAAACTTCCTCATATCGATTTTTGGAATATGGTGAGTCTTCGATCCAACATTAGAGTCTATGGAATCATAATTAACATTTCTTTTGTTCTCATCATGAATTTCCTTTAGTACCCTTTCACCCTTATTGACCATTTCTTGTAGCAACTTATTCATATTTATCTTCAATTCTTCCATATTATCATCCATGCCATCAATTTTAGCTTCTACGTCTTTCTTTAAACCATCCATCTTAACTTCTACATCTTTCCTTAAACCATCCACCTTAGATTCTATTACTTTTTGTGCAAGTGACACTTGCTGCACTTGTTCTTGTAATTTTGATATATCATATAGTATTTCTTCTTCTTCTTCATGAGTCATGCTAGAGCTTCCAGGCTCCTTACTAGGTGTTTGCATTTTCTTTCCTCGGGGCATCAGTTACCGATAATAATTATCTATTATGCCCTTTGAATTCCTTCAAAATAAATTTTCAAACCAAGCTTAAGCAAAAATTTAAGAAAATCTACACACCATTTTTCACTTTGTAGGAGCTCGATATTGCCTCTGATGTATCTCTGTACTTTCCAATCATATAGTTCTGAATTTGTGACCTATAGTAGCCCTCTGTGTCCTCTTTCCAATTCCACAAGTCTGACCCAAATTGGATTCTCCAAGGAAGAGTTATGCGAAATCTCCCACAGTGACTTGATTATAGACTAGTTCAGTAGAGCGAACTTGTACGACGTGCCACGAGTCACTGTTTCGACCTTTGGATCTGAAAAATGCATACAAGAAACTACCATCTGTCCTCTTTCTGTACCTTCTTACGAAATTTCAATCCGATTCCCAGAGAGAAAGTTATGATTATTTTCCCCAGGTCACCTGTTTGGAATGTAATTTAGGAGTCTGCAAAAAGATCACCTTCCTCAAATCATATCTCCGCAAATATCACGTGCAAAGTTCTGAAATTCGGACCCAAGGTTCAAAGCGATCTCTTCTCAAATGGGTTTTTTTTGTGACTTCTGAAACGTCACAGAAAAATGTTATAGCGAAAATGCCACGATGACCTGTTTGGAGCAGCGAAACCCTAGAATCCAAAGCTCTGATACCAAATGTTATTGAACCAACTCAAGAAAAGATAAAAAGATAGATATTCGCCTTTAAGAATTTCCAAGCCTCTTCGAGTGGGCAACCTCCTTTACATTAACATAAATTGAACAATTCTTGGATGATTCAAATGACAAAACCTCCTTTCTATATATAGGAGTATAAGGAGTCACAATATAAACCAGCTGACCTAACAATAATAATATAAAACCACAAAAATAATAATAGAGGGATTCTATGGGGCACAGTAATAACAATATGGGCGCAATAGGGGCACAACAATATTAATAAGGGGTATAACTACAATAGTGTTGGGGTAATCACTAGTATTATAGGGACCCAACAATAATCGCCAGATCTAGGGTCCTGATATCGCATATGTGTCTGCCTCCGATCTGATACATCAGGTCAACAGATTGGAGGTTTTTCCCGTTTCCACTTAAGTCCACTCTTTTTCCCTGGTTCGATGCGATTTCTCTTTATAAGGGTTTTTTTCCCATTTTAGAGGATTTTTCCTCTTTTTCTAAAGAACATGGGGCATCTTTTTTTGGTGATAACTTCTGCATCCTAAGTCCATTTTTGCCCATTCATGTTGCAGTAGATTCAGAATGAAAAGATCTCTGCAATGGGTCTATGTCTAGGAACTTCCTTGGATTTTCATATTCCTCTATGAGGAACACTTGGACTCAGGAGTCTATTCAAAATCCATTGTGGATCACGCCTTCCACTAAAGAACTTTTGGTCTCCAAAAGAGCAATATACTGATCTAAATAGTAAATGAGATTAACAACACCCTCTTCTTTCATCCTCCACATACTTGCCTTGCATAGTGCCTCTGAACCAAAGTCTCCGACCACTTCCATTCCTGGATGGGTTGGTCTTCTTAGGAAGAACTGTCTTCCTCCTTGCCTTCCTGCAAAACTTCTGTTGAAATGGTCATAGAATGTGGTTTGAACTTCTTTGCCTTGATCATTGATCCAAGGTGGCTCAAACAAATGTGAAGTTCATTTGCTCCACAAAACTTTCATTTGTATCTATTTGACAAGCTATCAACAACAACTATTAACAACAATAGAAACACGTAGAACAACTAGATGGCCTAAACTCCTACTTCAACAAAAGAAACAAATTTCATAGCTTGTGAACACCTCCATGTCTTACATCTACATACAAATGATGGACTAGATAACAAGCCCACAAAACATGCCTTTAAACAAATGACCCTTCAAGTCAAGCATGTAGAAAAGGACCATTAGGATTATTTTCAAAAGATGAAACACTTCATTATTATCTCCATCTTAGAGACCAAGTTAACTTCTCCCAAGTCAACATTTCATCACATGCATGTCAAAGAAATCAACCCTACAAGTTAATTACACATACATGTTCAAAACATGGAAAGCATCAACATCCTTGTGTCCATGCACATCATGCTCATGCATGCATTTCATCCTTCAACTTTCACTTAAGCACACTGTACTTTTGAAGCTGAAATGAAATATAATGTTGCAGCAACAAAGTGGGTCTCCTACTCAACTTTTCCATTCACCTTATTGGTAAGAACCCACAACTTGCATCTCATTAACAAAGAAATGCAAATAGATGCATAAATAGACATGCAACCTTAATTGGATAAGAACTCTAGCCATTTCTCACCAATCCCTTTCAAAGGTACTACCTTTATTTGCACATCAGCATCAACATGTGAATCATCCTGAGACACATCAGTCATGGAATCTTCCTTTCCATTTCAGCCATCTTCTCTTTCCACGTTCTTTAGCTTTTGTGGAAGCATTGCTAGATTCAGAATCCAACATCTTTCAGCAAGATGCCCTTGCTTATGGCAGTAAGTACAACACATGTGCATCCTCTTGATAGCATGATTTGCCTTGTCCAATGGACCTTTGGCTTTTTGCTTCTTTTCCTTCAAAAGTTTCCTGTTTGTGGCCATTCTCTTCCAACATCTAGATACATTATGGTTATCCAAACCACAAAAGGAACATGAAATTATTTTCCCATGCTTGTGTGGAAATT
This sequence comes from Pinus taeda, assembly GCA_000404065.3. NCBI lineage: Eukaryota > Viridiplantae > Streptophyta > Pinopsida > Pinales > Pinaceae > Pinus > Pinus taeda. The sequence continues at coordinate 11,883 of APFE030934168.1, read as the reverse complement.
TATCATGCTTTGCAAAATCAAAAGGAAGATGATGAGAACTAGATTTATACCTTTCTCTTTCACCTTTATTGCCTTCATGAGGAGGTGAAGCAAATGAAGAAGTGGCTCCCTTTGGAACCCCATAAATCTCTTCAAGGGTGTTAGAGTATCCCCAACTCTCTGGTTCAAGTGTGTACTTTTGAACACCTGAATCCTACAAATGATGTTTCAAGCTATTACATTCCTCCTGAATACAACCTTCACACTTTTGAAGACCTGATATGCAACTCCTACTTGAAGATGTTTTAATGGTCTTCATGGCAACTTTGGAGCTTTCTGCATAAGCTTGTCAATAACCAAGACCCAAATACTCAAGCCTTTCCTCAATTATTATTGGCTCAACAATGCCTTGTGCATGTCTACGCAAGTCTTTTCCTTCATATCCCATCACTAACATTAGCTTGGAACCTATGCCTTTGGTATGTTTTTCAAAAGAACCAATATAAGAACTCTTAAAGGAATTTGAAGACAAACTGGAATGACTTACCACTTTTTCAAGCTGATACTTGACTAAGGCTTCTTGGGCAACAAAGAACTATGAATCCAACTCATGCATCCTCTTCAGGTTCATATTTGCAATATGAAGTTGCCTCTCCATTTCCTGTAGTTTGTCAGAAAGTAACTACTTTACTTCCTTCATGGAATTATAATGCTCTCTAAATGTGCTACTCTTCCTTACATCCTCATACATTTCTCTCACTTAGTCCATCATGATGAACAATTCTTGCTTCAAGCCTCCATCATAGAGTCCTATGATGAAGGTGGAATTTGAGGATTCACTTGTAGAGGTTTTCATTATACCAATGAACAAAAGAACTTCAAGCAAGGTTAATAAGGAGCTTATTTAAGCAACCTTTTGCAACAAATATTTTGTGCTTTAAGGACTGCCTTAAGGTCCTTTGGGATAGAAGAATGCCTTCTGCCCTTCTTCCTTCTTGTCCTTCCTGGACTAAGTTATCAATAGCTTTCCCTTCACCTCTGCAAACTCAAACAATAGTCAGTCTGCAAAACAAGCATACAATCAGCTTCTTGTTGTTAAAACACCTTTCAGACAAGCAATCTTTGCTTTGTCAATCAAGAATTCTGATATAACCTTCCTTGAAGGTGGGGTCAACCAAACTTGGGCTTTGATACCACCTGATCTAAAAATGGGGTACTTAGGTTTCTTGTCTAACTTGCAAGGACCTCTCCCACTTCCAAAGCTTGAATATTCCCAAGTCTTATTGATTAACCAATGTGGAATTAATATAAAGCATATAATAGTGAACAATATAGCAATAAGCATCACACATAAGACAAAAAATTAATGTGGAGTTAGCCCAAACTCTTGGGATACATCTCCTTGATCTCTAGTCAACTCAACTAGGCACTCTAGGATTATTATCTGAGTTCTTTTACAAGATATTGGCTCAAATCCATTATTTTAGACAGGAACAATGGGCTTAGAACACCATCTTCTCCCTGGCTTTGAAGCTCTCAGCTTTTAGGCTCTAGATCTCGCTCTAGCCCTTTGGCTCTGGCTTCTCTAACTCTGTGCAATGGCCTTCTACAACCTTCGGCTCTCTGGCTTTTCACTTGAACTCCAAGTGACCCCAAAGGCTCCCTCAACTGCTCTGTGTAGTAGCTTTTTGGCTCTCTCTGCTTCTTCCTTTTGCTCTGCCTTTCAACTTCGCTTTCTGCTTCCTATCTCAGTAGCCTCTCTATCTATATCAGTCTGTGGCTTTAAAGCTAATTGGCTTTGTGTGTTCATTCCCCTTCTCGGGCTCTCTGGCTCCCGGTCTCCGTCCGTTCAAATCCCTTCTGAGCATTAGCAATCATTGCTAAACACCTTCAGGGATGGTGGCCACCTGTTTTGTAACGGCATGGACCATTTGTGCCTTTGAAACTCCTAAATTGATTGTTCTCTATTTACAAAGAGAATACACAGAAAACCTATAAAAATCCACCCAAACACAGTCTACCGGACTTCAAAAATCATTAATTTTGCCTTATATTCCATCGGGTCCACCTTTAAATCACTATTGTAAGTTGCATAGGCATGGGTTCCTTTGTATTTGGGTTTGTTGTTAAAAATCCCAAATACAAATAAAATCCCGACAACATCCTTTTTATCAAACCTCACACTCTATCGAATCTACACTATAAACACATCGCATCCACCTTGGGCCACTTTCACAGCTCCACCATTGATCTATGGGATCTTTGATCCAATGGTCCTCATTCAATTTCGAGCAGCTTAAGGATACGGAGGTTACTTGCCTGAAAAGGCAGTTTCCCCGTTCCTCTGCCAAGCCACGCGTCATTCATTATCTAGGATCAGGTTGATCCAGCCCAAAACCATTTACCACTTGAGGCCTACCCAAAATCCACTTTTACGGAACTCAAATTATATAGATCGTGCCTAAATTCCCCTTCGGGTTTGGTTTTATCGCTTTCGGGCGTTTTCCTTTGTATTTGAAAAATACATTAAAACACTGAAAACATCACAAAATGGCTTTATGGTGGACTTGAAATGTTATGCAACTGCATTTACAAACCCTTTCGAGTCCAGATTCATCGCTTGTTGCATCACATATGTGTTTTGGGTAAAATCCCAAATACACAGGAAATACGTGAAAATCTAAATTCTTGGACCTGAAATTTTATTCAATTGGGCTTTCAAAACTTATCCGGTCCAGCCACTTTATCAGCATCAGGGGTCGTTGATCACCGATTGCTAATTTCGACGATCTCAATGTCGATTGACCTAGCGCCTGTGCATCGCCGATGTCGATTTGCCGATCCGATCATTAGCGATCGACGTATCGCATGATCGCAATCGCCATATCCATGGTTCTGATATCACATATGTGTTTGCCTTCGATCTGATACATCGGGTTGGTGGATCGGAAGTTTCTCCCCTTTCCACTTAAGTCCACTCTTTTTCCCTTGTCTGATGCGATTTCCCTTTATAAGGGTTTCTTCCCATTTTAGAGGATTTTTCCTCTTTCTCTAGAGAACATAGGGCATCTTCTTCTGGTGATAACTTCTGCATCCTAAGTCCATTTTTGCCCATTCAAATTGCAGTAGATTTAGAATGAAAAGAAACCTGCAATGGGGCTATTTCCAAGAAATTCTTTGGACTTTCATTTTCCTCTATGAGGAACACTTAGACTTAGGAGTCTATCCAAAATCCATTTTGGATCAATGACCATACTGGGGATCCTTTGTGTGATGTCTCTTGATTTTTCTCTTGTTGTTTTCAATTGAATTACATAGTGTCTCCTTGTTTTGGGACCAAACCATCAGTGATTTGGATCACTTGAGTAGATATGGTAGTCCACCTCACTATCTGAGTGATAAGCCTGGCGTCTTTCAGCTATTTTTGCCTTGTTTTCCCTGTTTATTGAGATCGTCGCTATTTAATTCCTAACAGTTGTGATGAATTTCTCCTGTTCTCTTTACCCTCACTGTACGTCTCCAATATACCATAATATAGCTACGAAAATTCCTAAAACTAGATAGTCACTGAGAATAGGTGTACATTTCTGACGACGTCACTGAGTTGCCCGTGTTGTTCTTGCAACAATTAGTGATCGTCTCATGTTATTAGTGTTGTGCCTGCAACGATTCCTGTAGGGTTAATTTTTTATAGCCTTGACTCCTAAATAGACCAGTGTAGCTTATCCTTTGCTATTTCCTTCACCTTGTTAAGCTTGTTTTGATTGTGTTTACTAAGGCATGTCCTTCTTGGTTCCATTTGCATGAAATTTGGGTTTTTGGATTGCGTAACCTAGGTCTTTTAGAGTTCTGTCAAGAATTTACTAGTTTTGGGTTGCTTGTCTTTTTAAGTTTTTGAACTACATCCACAATAGTATTGTTGATTTGTTTGAAGTTGTTCTCTTGCTATTTTCCCATCTTCTTGGTTGATCCATAGTGATTGGTCATCAAATTAGGTTGTTGTGTTGATTTGATTCACTATTGAAGCATAGATTACACTTGCCTTTTGATTAGTTAGGTTGTGCATTAACTTGTTTGTTATTTATTCCAAAAATTAAAAACATTGCACTCATATAGTATATCAAAATGAAAGAATGTTTGCATTAGTAGATTCTTTATGATTAGGAATTGAAAAGCAAAATTCAAATCTTTCATTTTTCGTCATAGTAGTTGTGAGATAAGCGGAAATCAATGCATTGTGTTTCCTATTGATTGGATTAGTTGCTTGCACTATTGTTCTTGCATTTTCTTGTTATTGTCTTTGTTCTCTTGGAAATGAACTCCTTACCCTCATTTAGGTAGTCGTTCATCGAAAGGAATGGTTTTTTGCTCATCTAGCTACATTCTAGGAGTGTTAAAGATACATTCGATAAGTCCTTGAAATCGAGACTTAATTCAACATTAACTATTAAAATCTATTGAATGAACTTAAAAACTCATTGGAAGCTAACACTCACATATTTAGAGGTCTACGCTAGAGATGTGTTTCGTCGTCATTAAACCTAGTTCCTATTGTTCTCACTAAGGTTGGGCAATTCCTCCTTTTGTGATACAATAGATGCTAGTATAGATTTGTGCTCCCCATACCATTGCATATATATTGGGAGACCCCACTAGGTTATCATCCTATTATCTATAGGAATCCATTTCTACCACCTTACGAGTCGTAATGCACCAAACACAGCATTCAGGAATATTGACATATGTATGGAAAGTCCTTGGTCATTTCTCTTTCATTTTATTACCAAGGTGTATATGTAGTTTTATGATTTTTCTGGTAAACCTTTTGCCTAGAATTCTAGAGCAGTCACTTTCGTTGCTTTTCAAATCTTTAAAAGAAAAAGGATCATCTGAACACTTGTCCTTTCGTCATTTTCTCGACTCTTAAAATCTGAAAAGGCACATTTTCGTTTCAGTGTCATAAAATTAACTGCCCACGTAATATTCTTGGTTAAAGTTAACATTCCTTTCAAGGTCGATTCCAATGGCAACATTTCCAAAGTCTACCAGTCAAGGTCCCCCCCCAGAAGGGAATCCTGGTCCTTTTCCTTCTTTTGGAAATGTTGGTGTTCCTTATATGGCAACATTTTCCTTGCATGGGTTAATCGTTGATTTACCTATTTGGTTGTTTTCAACCTCGGTGGTCCTGAGCATCTTGACTCCTATTCTGTCATCTCCTTCATTTGAATCATGACAATATGATTCTAGGGTTGACCCTTCACCTTCTTCCCCTATTTCTTCACCCTTCCCTTCTACTTCGCCTGGTGAAAGTTCTAAATCCAGTAACCAGGAGGCTAAGAAGAAGAAGAGGAAGATGAAGAAGAAGAAGTAAGATAAGCGAGAGGCCACCTGTGCAACTATTGCTCTGAGTACACCTCCACTAGAAAAACCTTTTGATCCTCCACAAAAGGTTAAATTTCCTTGTAAGTTGTGCAATGGTGACCATTTTCTTCGTGATTGTCCTAGTATTCTTAGGATCTTAGAAGTATGGTCTCAAGATCTGACTTGTCAATCCTCATTGCCCTCTAAAGATCATGTCGATGATACACCCTCAACTAGCAGTGGTAAGAAGAAAGGGAAGGTTAGATTCCCCTGTAGGTTCTGTGAAGGTGAAAATCTTCTTCACCTTTGTCTGCTCATGGATAAAGCTTCAACCATTTTGGAAAATCTTACACCTCCTCAACCCCAATTTTTGGTTGGTTATCAGAGGCTTTCTTCTAACCCTCTCTCAGTTGACAAAGAGATTGATTTTGATTCATCTCTTGCTTGTCCTACTCTCTCTAAGTGAGACTATCTCATGACTATTCTTGGCCAACCATTGGTCAAAAAGAGTGTCGACTTGGCTTCGCCTTCAGTTGCTCACTCTTTTCCAAAAGAGATTCATGATCATACTACCCATGTTCTTCTCATTTCCTCAGATTCTCATGAACCGAGGAGTGACCCTCCCATTTTTTAGGAGAGTCCTCCTCTCGTTGTTTAGGAGAGTCCTCCTCCTATTCTTGTACCACATGGGGGAAATCATATGATACCCGCACCAAGTAGTTCTGTTGTCTCCTTCGATTGGGGTCCATTGACTACATTCCTCCTCCCATCTCATGTGCCTTTCTAGATCACAGTACACACCTATAATATGGTGGTACCCGACACTATACTCAATGAAGGAGCATCCATTAGCATCATGTCTTCTACTACTTGGCAAGCTTTAGGTTCCCCACAGCTTGTGTCTGTCACCCAGAATCTGATGGCCTTCAATGGAGGAATTAGTCAACCTTTAGGGATCCTTCTGAAGTTCCCTATTACCTTGGGAGGTGTCAGCGGAATCAGTCGATCTTGCGGACAAGACAGACCTTCCTAGAATCTAATGAAGACCTAATGACAAACAAACCAACCAAACACTATCTTTCTCTAAATGCACTTTATAAGTAATGGGAAACAAGTGTGTTTAAGGGCCTACCTCATGTCCAACGCAAGTTCGGAGATGCCTTCGCTTCTTTGATCCAAGTAAGTTCCTTCGTCACAAACCTACAAGCACAAACAAGGCAAACAATTAAAGAGCACCTGAATATCCAATATTATAAAACATATTTAACATGAAAGTCAAGGAGAACATGAAACAAATAGCATAAGATACTTGTTGAGAAAAATGAGCTTGACTATATTAATTCAAAAGAAAAGAACCTTACAACCTTTGCCTTGACGTTGTACAAGCTCCTTCCAGGGTCCAACAAGAAGTCTCCTCTACTTTGACAAGCTTCACTCACTCCCTAATGGGGCCAAAAAGGTATGTGACCTCTCCTCTTAAGCTCAAATAGGAAGTCTTGATTTCACTAGCATTTACCCTCAAAAGTTTAGCTTCTAACCTCCCTGGCCACTGACCCAATGCCTCAATTATAGTGCAATGGAGATCAGTTACCAGCTCCTCCTTCAAAGGGATAGAGTCCTCCTTCAAAGGGATAGCTCCTCTCAACAAGGGATTAGTTCCTCCTATGATGGGATGCATGAAACACTTGGAGCGAACAATCCACGTAACAAATGCTTCTAGAAAACTCTAGAATTAACCCAAGATGATTTTTTTAA